>JACXGJ010009465.1:0-24236 GCA_016801105.1 Esox niger
TCTCTTACTCACCCCCCTCTGCTTCCTGTGTTCCATCCCTCTCTCCCATCTCCTTGCTGTTCTCTTACTCACCCCCCTCTGCTTCCTGTGTTCCATCCCTCTCTCCCATCTCCTTGCTGTTCTCTTACTCACCCCCCTCTGCTTCCTGTGTTCCATCCCTCTCTCCCATCTCCTTCTCTCTTTCCAATCCCCAGCACTGGGATGCCTTCAAGTTCATCACAGAGATCTTCATCCTGGTTCCGGCTCTTCTGGGCCTAAAGGGCAATCTGGAGATGACCCTCGCTTCCCGACTCTCCACTGCGGTAGGGCATATATTTCTGGCTTCTGTCTATGTGGGTACACGCATTTCTGTGTTCCCTATCCCTAACCATAACCCTCAAAACCTAACCCCTAACACTAATTCTAACCCCAATTGTAAGTTTACCCTATGATTATCCCAGAATTGGCCTTTACCCTATGGAAAAAATGGCAGGTTAAAAAAAACTCAAATCATACCTCTTTTCTGTTTTTGTTAACACCCACACACACCCTCAAGCACCTTACCGATCAACATTTTTGCACACACACTCCTTCTTGCTCTACTGTGCCACAGCGATCCGAGAGCTTCTCTACCAAGGTGGTTTCTTATTGACCTAATTCTACTATTGTAATGTCATTCGTTTCAAGGAGGTTGTTAGTTTTCTACAGGAGGCAGGCAGGTATGATTAGGTGACGCCAGTGGTGATAAATGGCAGGGTGTGGGATTTTGGGGACTACTGTGATTCGTCATGTTTACTATTGTCGTGCCCAGGGTTGTCTCTATAGGCTAGTGTTTTTATCTCCAACTACATGTGTCTGGGACGCCGTGTTGTGTCTGGGACGCCGTGTTGTGTCTGGGACGCCGTGTTGTGTCTGGGACGCCGTGTTGTGTCTCCACTCAAAAAACATGTTTTTTCCTTTCACATTTCATGGATTTTAGTCCCTCTGTCTTTGTTCCTTATTTTCTTTTATTCCAGTGACAAAGTCCTCGTCACAATATACTGATGTCATTCAGTGTCCAGAATTGTGGTTTGTCAGTACAGGAACATTGTCTGATTTGCATATAATGTGTCACTTTTTAAATGGTACTTGAATGTATATTAGTTGTATTTGGGTCAAACAAATTAGTCATTGGTTGGTGGTGCCTGTCTGTGTAAGTTATACCATGCGTGACCTTATAAGGGGACATTGTTCATTTCGGTTTTGGTAACTTCCATAACAGTTGTTGTATTGCCCTATGGTGTAAATTACAAAAATTTTGCCGGACCGCGTAAGTTGAGCCGGCCTAGAAGTGTGAATATCTCTAACTGAGTCCGTCCCGGACTGACTGACTCCCCCTTGTTAAGTAGCATAGTGGTTAGAGATGCGGGCTATGGAATAACAGATCCTCTGTTCAACTCCTGTAATAGTCAACACACATTATGCCTGAGGTTTAGGACAGACAAACTTTGCTGGCTATACCTTTATGTAGCTGTGTAATAGGAAGCCTCAAATAAAACAGTTCTGGTGGATATAAGGATTTGTTCATGATAGACCAACAAATTGCTGCCTACACGATTCTCTCGTCTTTTCACAAATCAGTCAATTATCGTCACCTATATTGATGGATACTCAATGCCATTCACGAATGGCTAATTAGCTGTTAAAATTGCCAGTAGATAAAGAAGATTTGTTCAGAATAGACACACTTCGCTGGCTACACCCTTCTGTACCTACAGGAAGCCTAAAATGAAACTGTTTACTGTAGTGATGGCCAAACGAGGCTTCATTAGTGTTATTTTAGCAGCAGGATATTATGCTGGCAGCACTCAGATTTTCATCATCACAATAAAAGCCTTCATAAGGCCATATAATAATAATCTAATATCTAAAAAATGAACAGACAAGAACAACGTTGGAACAGACATAAAATGACAGACTAAATTGTTAACTTAATCGCCTTATATAATTCGAGGATGATTTTAATTTAGAAAAATAAAATAGGATTTAGCGCTGCTAGCATATTATCCTGCTGCTAGAAGAACGGCCATCACTAGTTTACTGTTATATTGTGACTATTTCTGGTGGATATTCAAATTGTCTTAGCATTTCTTCAGGATACTCAAACACTTTGCTGGCTACATTACATTATTTAATGTCCATGATAGTTTTTCACTTCTCCTACATAGCAGTGTTTTAAGTTTTAGTAGTTTAACAGAGTTTGCTTGTTTCCCCTGTGAAACGTCCATGCATGTTGACCAAGTTAACATATGATTAATTAGCTAAGCTAATAACCTAATAGATATGTGTCTAGTGCTTTTCCCCTGCCTGTCACTTCATGAGTGTAAGAGTTTGTGAAACCGGATGTGTATGTGTTGAATCTGCTGAGGAACTGGTCTGTCGTACCACCCCACATGTCCTTTCTATCCCACATGTCCTTGGAATACTGTGCTGGGCTTCCACTAGTTTGGCATGTTTCAATGGACTGCTAACACAACAGTGAACAGGCAGGCTGATGGTAAATCTGACGCTCCACTTCGAAATGAGAGTGCAAACAAGCTGTGAGAGAAGGAGAAGGGCTGTTGGAGACGGGGATGAGGACAATAGAGGGTACTCCAGAGGAAAGGGAACCAACAGACAGCGGGGAGTGAGGGCTTCTCTGAAGTGGGATTTTGATCAAATGACTTCTTGAAGGAAAGACAGAAGTGCATGAGGCATAGGTTGGATTGGTGAACTGTTTTTTGTTCTGGCCTTTGGTTTACTTTCTGCCGTGTGTGAAACTTGTTATGTGAATGCAATTAAAACAACTTCTCTTGGCAATGTCTTGAACTATTCTTTCTCTGGTCGTCCACCTCAACTCACGCGTCATTGTGCCCTCCTTTTCTCATTCCTTTGTCTTCTCCCTCCTATTCTCTCTGTTCGCGGTTCTCGTCCTGTGTCTGGAGAGCAGGCTGGCAGTACAGGTCAAATATGACCATCAGAATAGTTTTTCTTCTCTGTGCCCCTCAGCCACTGACCATCTGTCTCACAGATGTAGACTGTTTACTAACCAGCAGCACTATACTGAACCCATAACTATAATCATCTCCCAGCATCTAGAGTGACACATTTACTTGTATTTAACTGCTTGTTCACATATAGGTTATACTCACATTCTGGGTATTTGTCAATGTACTCTAATTAGAGGGATTCTATGCAAGTGATGTGGACATGGAGGAGTTGATGAGTTTTGACCCGTTCCTTCTCTGCTGTGCGCCACCCAGATCCACAATCCCACCATTTTGTTCGGTTTCACACAGAGAAGCTCAGTGTTGAGTTTCAGTCGTTTCCTCGGCTCACACTCTGTTCTCCAAACTAGACACTGCTCAGCTCTGCAAACTTTAGCTGAGAAAACAAGAAGTCATATACTGTCCCGTCTGAAACAAACCTTGTAGTAGGATTAGCTGTCCCTGCATGCTGTGCAAAGTGGGGGTGTGTATCCATTCATAGTTTACATTAGATTCAGGTGAACATTGAATAATGTGAGTTACTGGTGTTGGTTTTCCCTTGTTCAGGTGAATGTGGGGAAGATGGACTCTCCCATAGAGAAGTGGAATCTGATCATAGGAAACCTGGCGCTGAAGCAGGTAAACACACACACACACACACACACACACACACACACACAACCCTCTTCAGCACAGGCACTGTTGGATCTTTGCCGTGTGATGCTTTGCCCTGTTTATCTGCGTAGTGTTTGTACTTGTAGGTAGTTCTTGGTAATCATTGACAGTTACTGATGTTTAGGCACACAGTTTTTGTTCAACCCTTGATGTTGTATATCATTAGAAAATATTGTCAGTAAACAGTTTATGTTACACTGGCTCATTCCTGTTCATTCCAGACCTCTGTCTATCTACCTGTTTGTCAAGTGAGGTTATGTTAACACAATGGGTTTTTATGTGAGTGGTGGGTGTGTTGGGAGGGATGCGTTTGATGACATGCCCATGTCCTACATACAGTCAAGCCTCTGTTCCCCTGTCCTGTCCCCAGGTGCAGGCTACAGTGGTGGGCTTCCTGGCGGCTGTGGCAGCCGTGGTTCTCGGCTGGATTCCAGAGGGGAAGTTCCAGATGAGTCACGCTGTACTGCTCTGCTCCGCCAGCGTGGCCACGGCCTTCATAGCCTCCATGCTGCAGGGTCAGGAGACGAACGCGCGGGCACGCACACACACACACACACACACACACACACACACACACACACACACACACACTCACTCACTCACGCTCTGATATAATTGAGGTTACGCGACGGGCCCGTTTGGCAATAAACAGGCTGTTATGCATTTCTTTTGATTATCCTTGACATTGTTAACATGAAAGGCATGTCATGACATTTGAAAGACTTAATTTACTTAGTGGTCATTTGAATGTGGTTTTGATTAACCGTGCGTTTAGCGTTTGGCTACCGCTGTGCTATCAGCCCTCCAGTTACATCCACTGTCCTGACAGTGGGATGTTTTTTTCCCACCACTCCAAGCAGCAATTAAAGGCGTTAACCAAACAGTTTCCACAAGACCTGAGACCGATCAATGCAAAACCAGTAAGCTCTTTGGTACAAGAATCAGTTATGTCATGGCAGAAATTCTCACTTTTATTGTGGCTTTTAGCAAAAGAACTACTGAGAAATGCAGTTTTTTTTTGCATTTTAGCTCTGCCATGTGGATCTGGCATTCTGACTGATGTTTATTATTTTAGAGCTAGGCTTTTTACAAAAAGTTCATCTACTATTCAGATATATTTGATCAGTGAGAATTTGAAATGCCCGTCCATAAAACAAAGTGTAGGCGCACACAGAAGATTCTGTGATGCTGCTCATAAGCAGCTTCTCCAATAGATATTCCAGATAATGCTTGTAGGCATTTGTAGCTTGCTGAGCTAATTGGATCTTCTAATAATAGTTTGATTTGGATATTTCTGACAGGTTGGAGGGTGTTACTCCCAACTGCACATGTTCAGGCCCTCTAATTAAAGGTAATTCTTCAACAGTCAGTTTGTCAATGATTCCATCAAAGGAAGAACAAGTTCAGCTAACTAAGACTATTTCGGTCAATGAGGGCACTTCACTGCTCTCATTGACTTCCCATACCCTAATCTTGTCTGAGCATTGGTCCAAAAGTGACCCCCATTACATTGGACAGTGACGTGTGACACCTGACATGTTCACCCATTTCCACCCATCTACACTGGACTATTGTAGGGTTGAAACATCATGGTTGGTTGAGGCAAATGGCCTTCTGAGAGTTGCTCCCTCTGTCCCTCAGGTTTCATCATGGTGGGTGTAATCGTGGGCTCAAAGAAGACTGGCATCAACCCAGACAATGTGGCCACACCCATCGCTGCTAGCTTTGGTGACCTCATCACCCTGGCCATCCTGGCCTGGATCAGCCAGGGCCTCTACAACTGCCTTGGTGAGGGGGGGGGGGGTGGACTGATAAGAGATGCATTTGCAGCCTGCGAGGTATTTGATTTTCTTTGCAGATTAAAATGATTCACAACAACGTATTCCCTTCATCTGCCTGCCAGTGCAAGTGTATGGTCTGTTTGGAATAGCGCTATACAGTTCTCAACCACTAGATGGCACTCCTTTTTTGCTTTTCTTCCTGGTAGCGGCGCTTACAGTAGTCATCAAAACAGTCTCTTTCCCCCCTTTCCTTCAGTAGTCCATATTTAATTCATGCCATGCCGTCTTACATGCGCGTCCTCACATTACATTGCCCAGCACACATTGGCCCAGCAAGCGTTTCCTCTGGAAAGTGTAGCTAACTAACCTTGACTCGTCTGAGCCCTATGAAACACGCATTCATCACCACAGCAGAGACAACAAATCAATGAAAGGCTACAGTAAAACCTCTCAGCTAATTTAATACAAGAGTTTTTTTCATACTTTTATAGCAGCTCAGTGTAGTAAATCTGTTTGCTATAACACTGGCTGTGTCAAATGGCCCTTGATACTCATTTCATGAACTACATGGAAAATAGGTGGCTATTTGGGACACGGACAGTCAGGACACTGGCCCAGTTGTGTCCCTACTTGCCACTGTGTTCTGCCTAATTGGACTAATGGGAGGTTTACTCACAGTTAAAGTGAATAATTTTAGCCTGGTGGTGGAAATCAATGTCCAAACAGTGAAATGAGCCAGGCTGGAACACAGGCACTCAATTGCATGGTAGGGAGATAAGCATCTGGTTGGAAAGGGGAGGGAGGAGGATGGCAGGACCACCTGGCAGCAAACAGGTGTTTCCCCATCTCCTGTTCTCCACATTGGCCTTGATTGAAGGGCTATACTTATTTGCTTGGCTCAAAATAAGTTAGAATTTTCCAAATGTATTACTCACCTTCTATAGTAGAGACAGGGACCCTATATAGGAGAGACCATGATCTTGACCATATAAAGTAAAGCACTCTGAAGAGTATCTTGATAGTGAGTGATGGTAGGGGAGGTCCAGATTCTAAATCAGTGGTGTTTTTATTCAAACAGGCTGTAACAACCACACCAGACAGCCCATTCACTTACATAAGACCCTGATGCTAATTCTGAGTCACCTAGACACTCAGCCAGAATTGCCTGCTGGGCAGATGCTGCGCTGTGCATACATGCCTAGTGGACTTCCTGTTTTCCAGCTACTGTACTGGCTGACCCATCCCTTGGTTGTTGTGACTCTGTTGTTTAACTTTTGTGTCCTGATATCTCTCCTGGGGAGCCGACTGTCAGCAGCTGCCCCTCTGTCCACCATGCAGCTGTGGCAGATAATTGGTGTTTGTTTGTCCTAAATCCCACATCTGTTTCTCTTTCTCCCCCGTTTCCTTCACTCTAACTATTTGCTCTCTCCCCCACCTCTCCATCTCCACATTCTCCACCCTTTTTTGCTACCTCTCCCTCCTCTCCACCTTCCTGTCTCTTTCTCTCGGTAGATTCTCACCCATATGTGTCGTACCTGGTGTGTGCGTTCTTCCTGTCACTTACTCCATTGTGGATGGTGATCTCCGCCAAGCACCCGGCCAGCCGCACCCTACTCTACTCTGGTTGGGAGCCCGTTATCACCGCCATGTTCATTAGCAGGTAGGTGTATGCGCGTGCGTCTGCGAAAACGTCTTGACCCTTCAAAGCTAATTTTACATTAATTAAGCATATTGTGCATACAGTTCTAAAATTAGGTTTGCTCAATTACATTTGGTTTATGCTACACCCTCTTCACTTGGTTAAACAACCTGGCCCTAGGGTGTATTCACTCTGCCAAACAAAACGTTTGTTGCAAAATAGGCTTTCTCTTGGAGAGATAATGGTAGGTCCCTCAGTTTTGTTCTTTTTTTGCAACTGAAACATTTTGTTTGGCTTATGGACAGCCAGTGGTGTCAGCTTTGTCACTGCCAGTAACAAAGGGCTTATTTATACATTTGGGGGTCCCAGAAAATAAGGAACAGATACTGCTACAGTCATGTGAAGTGCACCCCTGCAAAGTTGTCTTTTTTTATAAAAATGTTTACCTATGGATATGTGATCTGCATTTCCATAGTATTGAGAAATAATAGGTAACCTGAATTGACACTGAAAAATCATGCTTTGAATAAATTGTGAATCATTGTTAATTGTTTTGGTGTAAATGAAATTGACAGCCGGTGCACTGAAAAAACAACAGCAAGAAAACCCCCAAAAAGAAATGGTTTTGCAGGTGGTGGCTATAGACAGTTGCACTCTCCTTATCCTTCCTGACTGATTCTTCTCAAGTTTTACACATTTCCTTGTCACTACTGGACACATGAGACAGTACCTGCAGCCCATTCAGGTTGCACAGGCAGTCCAGGTTCTCATCCTCAAGTGGGACCTGTGCTCACAGCCCAACTACGTGCAGCTCAATTGGATTTTGACTGAGAAAACCAGTATGGGCTGGTCTGCCATTGGCACCCCGTTCTTTTCACAGATGAGAGCAGATTCACACTCAGCACAGTGACAGACGTGAAAGAGTCTGGAAACGCCATGGTTAATCTTTTGCTGCCTGCAACATGATCCAGCATGACCGGTTTAGCGGTGGGTCAGTGATGGTCTGGGGAGGCATGTCCTTGGAGGGTCGCACATACCTCAACGTGCTAGCCAACGGTACCCTGACTGCTGTTAGGTACCGGGATGAAATCATCAGACCCATTGTCAGACCTTATGCTGGTGCGGTTCCCCTGGGTTCTTCCTGGTGCAGGACAATGCCTGGCCTCGTGGCCAGAGTATGTATGCAGTTCCTGGATGATGAAGGCATTGATGCCACTGACTGCCGCTAACATTCCCCAGAGCTGAATCCAAGTCAGAACCTCTTGAGGTGTTATGTATCGGTGCATCCAGTGCCGCCAAGTAGGGCCATAGACTGTCTAGGAACTCACTGACGCCCTGATCCAGATCTGGGAGGATATCTCCCAGAACACCATCCCATGTCTCATCAGGAGCATGCCCAGACATTGTTGGGGGCCATACACACTTCTGAGTCACATAATGAGTTGGCGTGATGAAATTCACACGCTGGAACAGCCTGAGATTTCAGTTGTTTACTTCATGTTTCAGTGAGTTTGAATCCAGTCCTCAATCGGTTAGCGATTTTAGTTTCCATTTACAGTTGCTATGTCATTTTGTTCTCGACATATTACACAATGTACAGTTCAGTGTACATAAAGATTTTGATCATTTAGTTTCCTTTTGTGATTTGTTTTCCCCTATTTTTTTAGCAGTGTAAGCAAGTTAGTTTATTTATATAGCACAGTTCATACACAGAAGCAATTCAATGGGCTTTACAGTGAAAATAAAAATAATGCAATTGAATCAAAACAGTCAGATCCATCATCAGCAGATTGTTATTTTTACACATAGGTTATTCCTCTGATAGCACTAGAACTTGCATTACATCTTGGAAAAGATATACATTTAATAAAAAAATCTATCAAGATGAAAAATATAAAATACAGCATAATAAGAAAACAGAATAAGAAAAAAGAATATAAAAACATAGGAGCTGCATTCTGAATGAGCTGAAGCTGTTTTACAGTCTTTTTGGGAAGTCCAGTTAAGAGGCCATTACAGTAGTCAACCCTACTAGGTCTTTTTGGGACACCAGGCTTTTGATTCGGGATATATTTTTCAGATGATAGAATGCTGTTTTGGTGACCGATTTGATATGACTGTTAAATGTGAGGTCTGAGTCTATCAGAACACCAAGATTATGGACTTGAACCTTGGTTTTAAGGGCCTGAGAATCCAGCTCTTTATTAATACTTGTTCTTTTATTTTTATTGCCAAACACTATCTAATTTATCTTGCTTTAATTGTAGACACTTTTGTTTCATCCAGGTATTTATGTGCTCTGTAGAGTGACACAGAGAGTCTATTGAGCTGTTGTCATACGGTTCGCGAGCCATATATTTGAGTGTCATCGGCGTAGCTGTGGTAGTTGTTCTGTAGAATTTGGCCTAGAGGTAGCATATAGAGATTGAAGAGAAGCATATAGAGGCATTTAGAGATTCATTTATATACAGAAGTGTATATTAATTAGGTCACTCTGACATCACCTTAGGGACTTGTGACAAGACTTTGGTTCAATGTTTACTGACTGGACTGTGTCACTGGCGTGTGGATAGAAAGTCTGCGCCAGACGTTCATACACACGACGGTTATGACTACCGTCATTTAATGTGTATGTTTGTTTCTTCTGCAGTATTGGCGGACTCATCCTGGACAAAACGGTGACGGACCCGAACCTGGCTGGCATTGTGGTGTACAACCCTGTTATTAACGGTGAGCCACGATACCACTGACCACTTAGACACACCGTGACTAACCTCATCCCCAGGCTTCAGCACACAGCCTGTATGAGGCTGGAAAAACAGCCACGTGAGATTGTCCTTGTGGGAGTGATCGTATCATAAATAAACACTTGTTCATTACTTCTAGTCTTGCTTGAGCCAGCCACTTCATAGTTGAAGGGAAGAAACTAACCAGCTAGTAGCTACGATATGTAATGCAGCGTTCCATCATCAATTAGCAAGCTAATGTAGTGATATTATCACAATAAATGTTCCAGTTGTAATGAAGCTGTAACTGCCACTTTCTGCCTCTGTCAGTCAGTATCCAGACTCAGCTTTCCCTCAACAGCATTACAGTGGAGTCAATAGTGATTGGTTGTTCAATACATTTGGAGGAATGTGTTGCCGGAGGTGATTGGTTGGTAGGCTCAGCCCATTAAGCCAATGCTGATCATGCAAGGAATCTTTCAGTACTTTCTACTGGAGTAAGTTCTGGACCTCAGTAGTTGTATGGCAAGCTGTTCGAACATTTAATCCAGTAGTTACTAGTATCTATTCCACTTTTACTATTCATTAGATACTGGTAAATATTAATTAGTTACTAGTAACTTGAAGAGTAACAAGTATCTATTCCAGTTTTACTAGTAACTCTCCTTTAGATACTAGTACCTATTCATTAGTTACTATTAAAATAGTGACTAGTATCTTTCAGTTTTACTAGTCAATGTATTTTTAGATACTAGTACTTATTTAGTTACTAGTAACTATTCAGACTGAAGGTATCCCCAAAACAATAAGAAGTATTAATATTTACAACGTGTTATCTACATTGTATGCAAATTAGCTGATAAATATTAACATGTATCTCAGTCTTTTTGTTTACAAAAAACATCAAACCTGATCGCTTGTTGCGAAATGTTACAACGGTTGTCATATTGTTAGTGTGTGCATTTTAAAGCTTTTTGGGCTGAATGACCTCTTTGCTCACATTGCTCAATACATTTTTGTTATGTTGAAATGAAAAATGGCAGGGCTGATATTGGCTAGGCAAAGTTTCAGTGAACTTGTTTAGAAAACTGCATCTTGAGTTGGGTGGCTGTAGCCCACAGCTAATTCGTTATCAGTAGGCTACAATAAATGACTGTATCAGAGATAATAACACAAAGTTCCTGCAAATGCCAATCTAAATGCCTTTGGCCGGGCTGCAACCGGCATGACTGTTCAATGCTTGCTCATACGAACCCCTACAGTCAGATGGCTTTTGAGTGAAATGGTCTTTTCATAATATACAACGTTAAATCGCTTGCGTAGGCTGCATAGTGCAATGAAGAAAGCTATAACAAAGACATACATTTAAGGAGGTTGCCTGTAGCTTACAGTGATAAGATGAATGGATTGTGATTGTGTGCCGTGAATAATTACGAGTGATCATGTGCATTGGATAATAGGAACACAACGCAATGCAGTTTGACTGTCAATTTCAGACCAGACAGGATGAAGGCAATGAGGATGTCTTCTATGACCCTGTAAAACTAGACCATTACAGAACAGGAGATGAGGCTTTTATTTTGTCTGATGCACTAAGAATATGCACATTGAGTCTTCTTTGTTAATAATAAAGATGTTGTAATCTCACATAAGAGAACTGAAAAGGATAGTCCCTGGTTGATTGAGGATCGAGCTAATCTGAGGCATTGAATCAAATATATTTCTAAATTGAAATGAATTATATAAATTACAACAATAGCCTTTACAAATTGTAAGTTAAATTCAACCCTAAAATCTGAATACATTTGGCCTGTTTAACATTCTAGAATTATACAGGGACCAAAAGTGACCACACTTCTGAGGTCAACTTGTCTAAAACAGTACTTGATCTCTTGTCAGTAGTAGGTAATGAGATTAATGTGGAGATCTGACAGCATTCAGCTGGGACAGCTGGAGAGGTTCTCAGATTATGAATGGGCTCCATACCTTTTTCCGGTCTTGTTCTGCCATGCAGTTACCCAGCCCAAACAAAACATCACTGACTTCAAATGGAAATGTATTGACATGAGTAATCCATAAGCATGCTCTATTACAAGTTCAGTAGGTAATCTTGAATATGTTTCATTCAGTTAGTTTGGCTGTATTGTAGTATTAGGGTTTGATCTATGGTAATACATGTTATCTCCTTATTTACATTGTGTTGTTAAAGAAAAGTCCCTTTAAGTCCACCAAGTGTAGTTTATTCTCACTCCAACCTCATGAATATCCATCATGGACTGGTACCATTTTACTCTTGTAAATCAAAGTCAGACTTGATAAGACCGACTGATGGTGGTCAAAAGTTCAAGTTGTTGCATGTCTACTAGGTAGAAAACAAATACAGTCAGAATAGGCAATAAAAGCTACATTAAAACTTCAAGAACATATATTTGTCCCCCTTAAATACTATTCATTGGATTGGAGAAATCCCCACACATGGTTCACATGGTTTAAGTTATTTTCTCAGTGTTGTCGAGTAAGGTTCATTAGTGTTCGTGCTGTTTGATCCATTGTAAATATCATTCATTTGCTTGTTCTGCATCAGTGCTGTCTTCATCCGGTTAAGAAAGAAGAATAATCCTATCTCTTTCCTGGTGCCTTCTCCTCTTCAACTCATGGTTCAGCAGTGGAAAGTGCACGGCTGAGGAGAAGGAGAAAATGTGGAAAGACAAAGGAGAGACAAGATTAAGATAAAAACACATTTTCAGCCAGTAGTTTACAAAAAGTTTTTTTAGGACTTCTGATGGAGATGCTTTGGTAGAGGTGGTGTTGTCTATAATATAAACCATAGTCTAACAAAATGGTTGTAGGTGTGTGATTTTAGCACTCAATCTGTCCTAAAATAGTTGGACCTACTGTGCCAGCTTGGTGTTTTAATTCCCTATCACCATGATAACATCCTATGCATAGGTCCAAGTACAATAGTGATCATTTACTGTGCTTCAAAGCTGGCAGCATAGCCTCCGGAGAAAGCAGAGATGAACCGTCAAAAAGACAAACAGAACTTTATTACTGCTAAACACCTATGTTAATCAGCCTGCATTGTATCTTGATAGATTGCTACCTTAACGACAAATAACTCTTCGGACATCATGCATAGCTCTTTATTACACTATAGAATGCCTGCTTAAATCTAACCTAGCTATTATTAGACCAACAGCTAACGTATGCAATGATCAATTTGAATGGAGATATATCCAAATTAAGATATCTCCAACTAGGTCCTTAATCATTTTGAACATATCTTGCATTGAATAGATACTTCGTTGTTATTCTGTTCTATTTGCTCCTGACTAATAACTATTCCAATAGCTATTAGTGTTTATTCCTGTTTTACTAATAACTATTCAGTAGATTCTAGTAACAATTTTTTTGTTACTAATAACTATGACAATTGCTACTAGTTTATTATTATTTTATTCTTTCACATAACAATTGCTTTTTTACTTGTCATCGTTAATGACTAGTCAAACTGACCACTTGATAGTTTAATTAAAAAAGATACTAGTAACAATACAACTTTTGATAGTAATAATTGGGAAAGATACTAGTAACTAATGAATAAGTACTAGTATCTATTGAATAGGTACTAGTAAAAGTGGAATAGGTTCTAGTAACTATTGGAATAGTTAGTAGTAACTTAAGGATAAATACTAGTTAAAGTTACTAGTAAGTTATTTGGATTAAATGCTAAAACGTCTTGCTGCAGTAGTTGCAACAATTTGAATGAGTGTTTATTTAGAATAAAAAAGTAATGTGGAGTGGACAAAACCCTTTTTTTAACGTAGCTGCAATTGTTATCCAGGGGGCGTTGCCAAGGCCGTTGCTGGCATCTGGTACAGCCAGAGATCAATTTTAATTAATCATTATTAATGAGAGACATTTAACCATATCGAAGACAACCACTGTTTCGCTAATCAGTGTTTCTGCTAAGATGTCTATGAACTGTGAAAATTATGGGGTGTGGGTGCACGCAATGTTTCCCTCTTATTGTAATAACACAGCTGCTAAAATGTGACGCTCTGATGCAGAGAAACAGAATATTTTTCAGAAATATGATTTTTGCAGAAGTGCTTAAACTGAGCCGTCCAGGAAGAGCGTATGTCCCTTACTGAGTGCCTGACTGACTACCCATGGTTAAATAGCGTAGTGATTAGAGATGTGGACAGTCACATAGGTGACCAGTGTACGATCCTCGCCATGGACCAAACAAATTAGGCATTAGGATTTGTTGAGGATAGACTAAAACTTTGCTGGCTACAAGCTTCAGTAGCTACTTTATAATACACCTAAAATAAAACTGTTTACAATTATATTGCGATGGACATATACTGCATGACGAAGGAACATATTGCTGTTGATTTCAAGTTTGATTGTCAAGTTGGCTATTCAACTGTCATTGTTTTCTAAAGAAACAAACCAGTCATGGAGTGACTGAAGACATTGTTTTTATTGTAGGTACTGTGTAGCTAAACTAAATCTTTGCTGGCTACAAGCATCAGTAGCTACATAATAGTAAGCCTAAACTGTTTATGGTTATTGCGTTGGACGAACAGCACCTACAACAAGTGCATTTATCTCGATTTTGATTTAGAATGTGTAGATCATATAGCGTAGTGGTACCAGCCATGGAGTCATTGTTTTTATTACTGCATAGCTGTTGGCTAGCCACCTACAGTAATCTTTCTAATTTAGAGCATTGAATGTAGTGTAGTGACCCTGTTATGCCTGTTGTTGGTTTTGATGTTAGATAATATAGGAAGCTAGTTTCAACATCCATGGAGTTAATCTGTGGACAAATTGGTTTAACAATGCAGAAGTACACAGACTCCACTTTACTTGGGGTAATGCCTCATTCCCTACCTGGAAGAGGCACTCCATTGGTTTCTTGCTGAGAACCATGGCCTCAGATCTAGAGGTGCTAATCCTCATCCAAACCGCTTCGCACTCAGCTGCGAACCGGTCCAGACCGATGATGCCATCAGGACCACATCATTCGCAAAAAGCAGCCCACCGAACTGCAACCCCTCCCCACCCCGACTATGCCTGTCCTTAAACGTTATCCTGTCAGTAAACGTTAGACTTTGTAGAATGACAAATACAATGTGAAATCATGGGGCACTGTGTGCTACGTCCAGCGAAACTATGTTCTACACCCTCTTTATTCCCCAATGCAACACAGCAATATGCTGTACATGGAATTCATGTTGCCTTATTAGTTAGTAGCTAGTGGCTTTAATCTGGAGTCTGGGAGGCAATTCATGAACAGTTTTAGAGGATGCTTAATTGAGAGTGAGTACTTAGGTTATTATTAGAGAATGATGTTAAGACAATATTGTCAAACTATGTTATGTACCGCGAGGACGTTTTAAAATGTAATGCATCGAAAGTTGTGAAAGTTAAGGAGGCGCTGGTGTGTGCTCTGTGGCTTGGGAACGTTTTGACCCCTTTAATAGCTCCACATTTTGTTATACGTAGATTTCATGAATTCAATTATTTTTGCCCGTCTATGCAACATTCCCCATAATCAAGAAGCATAAACACATGTTAACAAGGTGCAAATGTATTGAAAATGAAACTGGTATATCTCTTGTATATAAGTATTCACAACCTTTGCCATGACACTTGCGCACCTTGTCTTTGATCATCCTTTGAGTCTACCCATGGCACATTCTGTTTATTAGACACAAGTAGCAAGGCATGTCTGTCAATAGAATTGTCCTTAGAAGTTGCAGATAGATTTGTGTCGAGATATCTATCTGTGTAAGGTTGAAAGAAAAATGCTAAAGCAAAGAATGTTCCGAGGGTTGTAGTTGGCACCATCATTGTGAAAGTGTGTAACCACAGACTCTTCCTAGAGATGGCCATCCAGGCAAAAACAAGACAGGCCTTGTTCTGGGTGGTGACTATGGGAGAAATGTACACAGCATTATTTATTCCTATATTAACTCAGAAGGACGTATTTCTCTAACTCTGTATCAGTCAGGCCATTTTGTTTGAGTGTAAAATGTAGGACATGTCTGGAGTTTGCCGAACCACCCTAACCAGGTCTTTGATAGAATAAGGAGAAAGATTCTCTGGCTCATAACACCAATATCAAACGATTACAGGGAGGTCCTTGAAGAGCACAGCACCTCAGACTGGGGCAGTGATTAATCTTTAAGCATGACGATAACCCGAAGCACACAGCCAAGACAATGCTGGTGTGGTTTCTGGACAGTTCTGATAATGTCCTTGAGTGGTCCATTCAGTACCCAGTGTTGAACCCCATTGAACATCTGTGGAGATCTAGATTTTAGTTCAGCAATACAACCCATCCAATCAGACTTGATGTGTGCATGTGTAAGGGGACCACACAGAAATATGTTTTATGAGCAACTCTGTGATTTACAACAAATAGAGGTGGAAACTACCCAACTGGAAGGACTTGACAAGACTGAGGCTTTTACTCAACATGCACTGATCCTCACTTTAAAATTACAGACAGAATAGACTATAAGAAGAGGGGAGAGGGTGGAAAGAGGGCTGAGAACTGAATTGGGGGGAAGGGGGAGGATGAGGGCGGTAGATGGGGAAGGTGTGGGAAATGGGGGTTTCTCAGTCTACATCTACTGCTGCATTTAACAAGATGAATGTCAGTAAAGAGAGTGAGAAGAATGCTAAGATGTAATCGGGTGACCACTAATTGGCTGCTCTGATTTAGGCCTGCCTGGGCTGGATAACCTCTTGGCAGTTCCTTATTTGATTTGATTCTTCCTACACAGACTTCCTTGTTCAATACCCATCTTCATCCTTTTCTGTCAGTGTTGTCTGTTCCAGTAACTAGTATTTTTGTTTTATTGTGGTCATTTGGGCTGCCAGCCTGGAAACTGTGACTGTTTCAGTTGAGTACATTTCATATATCTAGTGTACCAGGTTGGAAATAGCGTACATGTTTGTCTCTATTGTGAATATGAAATGGCCTTGTCCTGTTTTTCTCATGAGAAATGACCCTCTGCTTGCTACAAATTATAATCTGCATAGAGAAGCTACACAGCATTAAATAGGGCGCTTGGACAATGCGGTGATTCATCACTACTGTATCATGCTATCTTTAGCTGGCCAGGCCAGGCCATGACGTATTGAAAAATGCATATAGCTGAGTCTGGCTGCTTTCCAAACCCAAACTCACATTCTTTCCTCTGTCCTTATGGATCGAAATGAAATAATGTGGAAATTACAGTACATTCAGGCATAAGGGGGAACCGATCTGTGAAAAGAAAGCTATTTTCCCTCTAGATTTTCTCTATTTTTGTATATTTGCTTTGGTTCAAACTTAATATAAAAAAATACCAGTTGCCAAAAAGTTCTAATATAGGATGGACTAAGTTTCTATTAGCAAACTTGAGTGAACATTTTCAGTGACATGGGTCTGATTTGACTATTTGATTACTGTAAATTGCATAATACAGGACAGAAAAATCAGTCCAGCAGAGATTATGAATACACATTTATGCCTTACCCTTTCCTCTTGACACTCACAGGACCTGCTTATGTTTGTCAGTTCATTAAAATGACTATTTTGGTATTATCCTGTAATTTCATTTCTTGTAATTTTCCACCATGGAAACGGTAGATTGATTGTACCAGTAGAGCTTCTATAAATCATCTGATGGTGTGGCAGAGGAGGTGGGGCTTTGCACCATCAGACAACCATTCGCTTGGCTGCTTTTAGGCTGAAAAGCCAAAACCTTCTTTGCCTCTATTTTAGGTTCATTTCTGAGTCATGGAATAGATTCCAACCAAATGCTTAACAGCGATGAAGCCACAGATGGCCAAAAGGAAAAATACTTTGGGCATTCCCAGACCATATGACTGAATGTCCCAGGACAACTTTGTGTTCAGATTTGTCAATGTTCAGCTGGAAAGGTTTTTGGGGAGTTGCATAACTCATGAAGGAAATTGTATCACGTTTTGGATTTCTTTTGAGAATGTCATGTTGTACTGCACAGTGTGCCAAGTAATATCTACGGTTAGTATCTTCATGCCAATTTGTCCCTGTTAAGTGATGCCATGGCAGCTGCTTGTCTTAATATGTCCAATCCACAGTGCAAACCACAGTAAGAACCCATGTATCAGAACATTCTACTGTCTGTAAGCTGAAGCATAGCTGGGTAATACAGCAAGACAATCCCCAACTCCCTCGCACGTCCACATTAGAATACCTGAAAATGAATGCATTTTAAGGTCAGTAGTACTTATTGTACCTAAAGGAGGCATAACCGGTTGTTGAGAGCATTCATTTTGTTCCCGGACGTTGGATGTTGTGATAGATATTTGAAATTGTGAAGCAATATAATGATTCAATGTTTTATTTTATATTACCTTGGCAGTTATGAGTTTATATTCATTTCTATGGTGGTTTCAGTTAGTATGCTGTGACCTAGGTCAATGAGTAATTAACAGACCTCTGGGTTCTCTGTTTACCTGTTGAAGAGATCAGCTTGACTAGAGAATGACCTGGCATTTGTTCTTTGTTCAATGTGTGACAACTTTGAGTTGGGGGTGTGGTCAGTGAAGATGCTACAAAGACGCCTGTTGTATCTAGATACTTTGATTACTCGGACTGCGGTCATACTAGGTGGCCGTATATCGATTATCCCATGCACATGTAAAAATAAAAAACCTTTATAGAACTTTGGACTCAAGACCGATTATTTTTCTTTAACAGTGCTATGTTCAGTTATTAATTAACAAAGTGATATGCAGATAAATGTGGTGTTATTTGCCTACTCAGGTTCATGTATTCTAATGTTAGGTTTTAGTAGAAGACCTGAGAACGTTGTATTGAGAAATATTCAAAAGTAAAGACAATCTGTTTACCACATCAATGTAGATGTCAAGGAGGATCTAGAATATATGGTTTGTCTGTTTCCAGTCATTATTTGGAAGGCATCACATTTTCAGGGAAGCACAGAAATAAATTGTATTAGTTCTTCCGTTGCTTTCTAACCCTCGTGAACCCGGTCCTCCCCCGACTCACTGACTCCAACCATAAGCCTTTCTCTGTCTGCCTCTGTCCAGGGATCGGGGGAAACCTTGTAGCCATCCAGTCCAGCCGCATCTCCACCCACCTGCACTGCCACAGTGCTC
Organism: Esox niger; assembly: GCA_016801105.1. Taxonomy (NCBI): domain Eukaryota; kingdom Metazoa; phylum Chordata; class Actinopteri; order Esociformes; family Esocidae; genus Esox; species Esox niger. The sequence continues at coordinate 18,977 of JACXGJ010009465.1, forward strand.
CTGGGGAGGTGCCTGAGGAGGCCAAGGGCTGCTACCACCCCTGCCGTACCTTCTGGGGAACAGGTAACAAACAACCAGCACTGGATGAACAGCTCCGTTCTACATACGGCTGAAGTCACTAGCCCTACAGTTGAATCCACAGTTGATGCACATAGGGCCACTTTTAGAACCGGAGAAGTCCGTTTAGCCTGATCATTTTTAGTACCTAGATCAGGCTTAATCTGTGTCCTCAACCAGACCCTTGGTCTGTTTGTGTGCCAACGTCTTTTTGACTGTGGAAATGTTGTTTGAACTTCTTGATCTGGGCTGTTTGCTTACCAATACTATTGAGCTACATGACTGATGTTCTGTGTTATTTCATCACTAATTAGGATTTAATTAAAACAGAAGTTATTCTAGCTCGGGTGTCAAACCAGTATCATGAGTGTCTGCAAAGTTTCATTTTTTCCTTTGAATTGGTTACCAGTTCAGATCTAAACAACCAGATGAGGGTATAAATGAACCAATTAGTGACTTAATTAATCAATCAAGTACAAGGTGAGAGTGACAACCTGCAAACACTCGGCCCTCCATGGAACTGGTTTAACACCTCTGGTCTAGCTGCTTGAAAGTGAGCTAGTGGGGGACTCCAGATTGGTTGAGAAGTAGGGGCGGAGCCAGCATTGAAGGAATTGTTTTATTTTGTTTCTGCATAGCTGGGTTTTATAGCTGGGGGTTTTAGGCCTTCCATTCCCTGTAATCTACCTGTTCTAATAAGTCTCTGAAATAGTATGTGATGATAAAGTGACAATATGTCAGTTCCTAGACCAAAAAAATGTGTAGGGCAAGCAGTTGTCCATTTTATGATGTGGAAAAACCCTGACAATCCACTGTTCTTCATTTGCGCAGACACTGGAAGTAATCCCCCAGTCAGTATTTAGGCTAGCATATACAGGTTATGAACCCTCTTCACATCTTTTATCTCGTGAGACTCTGTGACACAGTTTAAACTCTCTATTCTCTCGTCTCGTCAGGAGCCAATCACCGTTCGGCTCAGGTTCTTCTCCTGTTGGTGATCCCGGGTCACCTGGTCTTCCTTTACACCATCCACCTGATGAAGAGTGGCCACACCACCCTGACGCCAATCTTCATGAGCGTCTACTTGGCTGCAGCCCTCTTACAGGTCAGTGGGGAACTCTGCATCTTCCAGCTGTGGCCTTCATCAGAGCTCCGCGTCGCATAGCTAGCTGATTTGATGTCAACCCGTCTTCGATCGGTCTCTGCATCCCGGACGTTCTCTTATTCCTGTGGCGTGTCACGCGTATCGCGTTCTACTTGATATATAGGAATACTCATTGCTTCGTGGGAAACTGAGGAAGTTCAAGCATGACAGTGTAATTTGAAAAATGACATTCATTTAATGACATTCCAGTTTACTCAGACTTCATTCCTCCTAGAAGTCTGTCACAGCATGAGCGGATGGGGGCTTCTCATCCGGAGGTAGTCCTCACCAGGTGTTTCGCTCTTCTTCATTTTCCAATAGTGCCCCTAACCCTTGATTAACATCACATAAAACCTTCTAGTGGCAGCTGTTGCCACACGCTCCTCTTTCCCAACACATCCTCTTCACCCCACAGTGATATTGTCCAGGAAGAATGTTAGGGAACGTTTTATGTCTGCAACATCTGCTTAAAGTGCTGCGTCGTAATATGTCTAAAAAAGAAACAAGATGTAAAAAAGTATTTAAAATCTTTACTACACACTTTCTGCTGGTGTTTGTTGTGTAAATTCAGACTGGAGTGTTTTTATAGACATATATAAAATCTCTACCCACCAGTTGAGAAGCTAAGCATTCCTTGCTCTGTGGCTTTGGGCTAGCCCTGCAGGAGTCTTACTGGTGTGTTTTCTTTCACTGTTTTGATAGCAATTAGGAACAATTATCGAAGCGAAGGCTGGAAATGTGAATTGGTGCTTTTACTGTGATAGCTATTTCACTGCCTGCCATGACTGGAATGTGTGCTATTTGGTCAAGGTGTGTGTCTGTGTGCTGTTGATATTTCCTCCTCGTCCCTCCGTCCTCAGAATGTAGCTTAAGCAACTGCTTTCAGGCTCAAGTCAGGGCATCTTTATACTTCTATATAGTATTCCACATCTTGAATTGCAGATCAGTTACTACATCATGCAGCAACTTGTATTAGAGATAGAAAGGGTCAGGTCATTCAAGTTGACCTCTGCTAACTGGATGAAGGTTTTTGGTGCTGAAAGATCTGGTTACCACTGTTAACTGATTTAAAGTTTCAACTAGAATGAGACACGTTGAGCCGTTTATTTAAAAAAGGATTAAATCCCTGCACATATACAGGTGGACCATCAGCAGGTATGTGGTTCTCTTTTACTGGTATTTTCAAGTGTATATCGGGTAATGAATTTTGGGATTGCAGAAAAAATCTCCCAAAGATGGAGGGAACACGTATTGACAGCCATTTCCATTTTTAAACTGTGCCACAGGCCCGGCCTGGTGGTTGAATTGCAGACTAAACAAAAATCTGGTGTGATTTTGGTTATTTATCTTTGAATCTTCTGTATTTCCTCCTCTAAGCAATAGTGTGGGTTTGTATGTTTCTGAGAAGCAATTGGGACTGACCAACAGCATGGAACATCTGATCCACATTTCTTTGTGCTTGTGACAATGCATGTCTTGCAGGTTTTGGGATTGAAAGTCATAAGAAATTGGGTTTTTCATTTTTGACACCGTTTTTATTAGCATAAAATCGTCTTTTATTTTATGCAGATTACTGTTAGAAAAAACATTTATACATAATTTTCTTCTCATTTATCTTGGGTGTCAGACATTTCCACAAAATGCATCCTGAAGACAGTAGGTCATCTGACAGTGTTCATGCTGGGAATGTTTACTACGCTTCAGTTGTAAGGATAGTTTGTTTTTGTACAATCAGTCAGTCCTCTGTTCCTTCCTGTTCAAGTTGTCATGGCAATCCAATCTAGCTGATTACAAAAAGGCTGTTGACAGAAAGCAAGATCTGTCAAGTAATCTATTTATTACAGAGAGCTCAGTCAGCTGCTTCCAAGGTAATTCTTTACAGTTTCCCTTTACCCTCCCCTGTCTAGATATGGCCACCAACACAAGTGTTGTGTCTGAAGAGCAGTTCCTGTGTTGTGTCGGCCTGAATGTTTTCATTGAGCCTGCCTTTACAGGACACTACATTGGCATTACCTGTATCAGTGGATACACGTATACCACTGGCATGTGCCACTAACCATCAGGAAATACGTTTTCCACGTGGTTGAGGAGGGATAGACCACCAAACCCGAGGAGCTTACCCTCTAGCAAACGATGATTGGTTAACTGAGCAGGACTGAGACAAAAATACGGATTGTCCAGAATTGACTGCAGAATGTTGATTAAATATACCGTAGAGCTCAGTAAGAGAGATTGAGATGGCAGAGTGCAGGGCTTTAGTGTTTTGATGCTCCATAAGCCAAGCTAAGCTAATTGCTGTCACTGAGATGGAGCAGAATGCAGAACAGAGGGCTGAAGAACTCATTAAAGATCTGGAGCAGGAAATCGAGTTGGAACAGGTCTCACACGCTAAGGACCAACTTCACCTCCTCCAGAGTTTCCCATCCCAGGGCACCCCTCCACCCACCAAGGACTGGTCTCAGATCTGTGATCTACGTGTTGGAACTGTGAGAAGAGCTGTCTCTTCTGGAGGAAGAGACATGGGAACAAAGATATGGAAAATCGGCCTGTAGTCCTACTGAAGGTGATTCAGCAGTAGCTTATGTCATGAAGGTTTCTCTGAACCCTGATCCAACACATCCCTGTCTCAGGTGACAGCTAGAGGGGCAAGCAGTCTCCCAGATAACTCCGAAAGGAAGTGGGAAGTGACTGTTACAGAGGATTTTGCAGTGACTGTTACAGGAGATTGTAGCCAAAGGCCAAAGGGCTGATGTTTGGAGATTTGAGGAGGGTCTGGTATTATTTTATGATGTTGAGGCTAGGTCTCAAATCTGCACTTTCAAAGAGAATTGATTGATTAGCCCTGCCCTTAGGCAGACTGATGTTATTTCAAATTTGTTCATGTCCCCAATAATATTAACCATGTATCTGTCATTGTTAATAGAATTTGTGTAAATGAATATATGTTTCTCTAATCTTAAAGGAGATTAAACACCCCTTTAAGATTATGTTTAACTCCTAATTAAAATCTCTGTTAGGTTATTTAGTTCTTGATTGTATGTGTAATGCCATTTTCCTATAATATAGGTTGACGTGGTTTTATCTCAGTTTTGTCCCCCTCAGCATTTCCTCCTCTTTGCTCCTCATACTGTGTCATATTCCATTCCATTGATTTGCAGTTGCTCCCCCAGAACAGGCCAGATATTGAGGGTCATTCAGTATAGTGTTGATGATGGGTGACAGGAATGACATGGGAAATGCTTTCACAGTCGCTCACATGGTGTGAAGCGGCATTTGATCTAAACAACTTTTCCTCTGTGTGTATCAGTGGAGGAAACTGAATGGGTGGAGCGGAGAGGCAGAACGACCAGCCCACGGATGAGAGGCAAATATGGAAACAACATGAACTCGCAAAGTTTGTCAGATTGTTTTACCAAGAACCGGAAGGATCTGAAAACGGGCTAATTCAAAGCACTCAGGCTTTTGCCAAACATTCAAAGCACACTTGTTTCCTGTGTAAATCCTTTTAATGACACAGTCAGAAACAAAGGGTCGGTTAAGAATTCGGTTAACATATCCAGCCACGAGACATCAAACGGTGTTTGGGTTCAATCATGGAGATTCTCCCTCATCTTTACATTGATTTGACAGTTCTTGTTAACACACCGGGAATGGAAGGGAATCCTGATTGGATGTGTTGATATTCCCCTTAAACTTGTTTAGACAAAAAAATGTGACAGTGGTGACCATAGTGATTAGTGTCTGTGTGGGCGTGTCAGAGGGGTACTTGACCACCAGTAACTTGTGGTAAAAGGATGGAACAGGAGAATGGACTTGATGGACTGGGACAAGGAGAGAAGGGCTGTGAGATGGGGACTGTGAGACGAGGGTTTGACTCACTGCCCTGTCACAAGGAGTGATGTGTTATTCTGCATCCCACCTCACCATTACCCACCATGTATGACAATGCAAATGGACTTTGATGTGTTGCGCGGAGTCGCATCAAGCATAGGAATTTCAGACACCTGTGCCATCTATCTGATCTAGACACCTGTGCCATCTATCCGATCTAGACACCTG
>JACXGJ010009466.1:0-24294 GCA_016801105.1 Esox niger
GTGTAAGGACATCAGGGATAAAGTTGTAGACATGAACAAAGGCTGGGATGGGCTTCAGGACAATAGGCAAGCAGCTTGGTGAGAAGGCAAACTCTGTTGGTGCAATTATTAGAAAATGGAAGAAGTTCAAGAAGATGGTCAATATCCCTCAGTCTGGGGCTCCATGCAAGATCTCACCTCGTGGGGCATCAATGATCATAAGGAAGGTGAGGGATCAGCCCAGAACTACACGGCAGGACCAGGTCAATGACCTGAAGAGAGCTGAGACCACAGTCTCAAAGAAAACCATTAGTAACACACTACGCCGCCATGGATTAAAATCCAGCAGCGCACGCAAGGCTCAAGCCAGTGCATGTTCAGGCCCGTCTGAAGTTTGCTAATGACCATCTGGATGATCCAGAGGAGGAATGGGAGAAGGTCACGTGGTCCGATCAGACAAGAATAGAGCTTTTTGGTTTAAACTCCACTCGCCGTGTTTGGAGGAAGAAGGTTGAGTATAACCCCAAGAACACCATCCCAACCGTGAAGCATGGAGGTGGAAACATCATTCTTTGGAGATGCATTTCTGCAAAGGGGACAGGACAACTGCACCGTATTGAGGGGAGGATGGATTGGGCCATGTATCGCGAGATCTTGGCCAACAACCTCCTTCCCTCAGTGAGAGCATTGAAGATGGGTTGTTGCTGGGTCTTCCAGCATTACAACGACCCGAAACACACAGCCAGGGCACCTAAGGGGTGGCTCCGTAAGAAGCATCTCAAGATCCTGGACTGGCCTAGCCAGTCTCCAGACCTGAACCCAATAGAAAATCTTTGGAGGGAGCTGAAAGTCCGTATTGCCCAGCGACAGCCCCGAAACCTGAAGGAACTGGAGGTCAAAATCCCTGCTGCAATGTGTGCAAACCTGGTCAAGAACTACAGGAAACATTTGATCTCTAATTGCAAACAAAGGTTTCTGGACCAAATATTAAGTTCTGCTTTTCTGATGTATCAAAGACTTATGTCATGCAATAAAATGCTAATTAATTATTTAAAAATCATACAATGTGATTTTCTGGATTTTTGTTTTAGATTCCGTGTTTCACAGTTGAAGTGTACCTATGATAAAAATGACAGACCTCTACATGCTTTGTAGATAGGAAGACCTGCAAAATCAGCAGTGTATCAAATACTTGTTCTCCCCACTGTACATACATTGAAGGGTGTGTTTACCTAGCAAAGATCATATTACCAAGACAGTAACCCCTATGCCAAATGGTCCATGTAAACATCCATGTGGTTATCAGAGTGCAACCTACAGAGAGAATCTAAACAGAGAGGTTTCTGTTGTTCTCATTATCTAGGCACATTCACTTCCAATGTACATTCATATTGTAATTATTAATGCTCAGATTCCACAAGACCATGTGCACCCTTTCATGGCAATGGAATTCCCTCATTGCATTGACCTCTTTCAGCAGGATAATGTGCCCTGCCACAAAGCAAAAATTACTACAACAACGACTTGAAGGTGTTGACTTGGCCTAAAAAATTCCCCAGATCTTAATCCCATCGAGCATTTGCGAGATGTGCTGGACAAACAAGTCGGATCCATGGAAGTCCCACCTCGCAACTTACAGGACTTAAAGGATCTGCTGTTAATGTCTTGGCACCAGATACCACAGCACACCTTCAGAGGTCTAGTAGAATCCATGCCTTGATGGGTCAGGGCTGTTTGGGCGGCAAACGGAGAACCTACACAATATTAGGTCATAATGTTATGGCTGATCGGTGTACAATACACTGATGATCCAAAAGTATTATGACTACTCACAGGTGAAGCAAATTTCCCTTGATCATGTCATAAAGAGCACATGTCCAAGTCTGGGTAGATTAGATGGTAAGCAAACAATCAGTTCTTATAGTCAACCTGGTGGATGCAGGAGAAATGGGCTGGAGTAAAGACCTAACCAACTTTGACAACAGTCAAATTGTTATAGCCATACGACTGGGTCAGAGAATCTCTGAAACAGCAAGGCTCCCAGTTGATCGTGACCCGAGGAAGGACAAACCACAAACCGGCTACAGGTTGTTAGACACCTAAGGCTCATCAATAAGTGAGGGCAACGAAGGCTGTTGGACACCTAAGGCTCATCAATGAGTGAGGGCAAAAAAGGTCTACTATGGCACAAATTACAGAAGAGGTTAATGATGGTTGTGGGAGGAATGTGTCACAACACAGAGTGTATCGTGTTGTGTATTGTGTAGCTGCTTAGCCACAAACTGGTCACAGTGCCCAAGATGAACCCTGCACACCATTGAAAGCGACTACAATGGTCACGCGACCATCGGAACTGGACATTGCAGCAGGGGAATGTCAGCTGGTGCAGTGAGTCATGTTTTATTTTATTTCATCACGTGCAAGTGTGCACTGTTTACATGGGGAAGTCATGGGACCAGGATGCACTGTGGTAAGACGACAAGCCATTGGAAGGAGTGTGATGCCCTGGGACTGGGTATACATGTGGTTGTCAATTTGTCATGTGCCACTCACCTAAACATCCTTGCAGACCAGGTACACCCCTTCATGGCAATGGCAAGAAAATTTGCCCTTCCACACTGCACACATTGCTTGGGAATTGTTTGAGTAATATGATGAAGAGTTCAAGGTGTTGCCCTGGCCCAATCTAATTGAGCATCTGTGGGATGTGCTAGATCAACAAATCAGATCCATGGCAGCTCCAACTCACAACTTACAGGACTTGAGGCATCTGTACTATGCAATATAGTGCTTCTCTTAGAGAACTGAAAGCACAGAACAAACAAGCATCATGACAGGACAAGCAATTGAGAACAAGCATTTGAATGCTGCATTGTCCAAAGATAGAGTGTCAGTCAGATCATGTTTTAAGCAGAGAGAGTTGGTCAGAGGATGGTTGATGTTCAGGGAGTCTGCTTATAATCCTGTAGAGAACAAGTCCGGGAAACAGCCACTGGACTATGACTCCTTTAAGTTGCACCCATTTTGCCAGCTCTGAAAGCTCACCACACAAATGTTAAGAACAGTGGCTGGAAGACCTCACTATGAGTTCTCCTCCCTGCACTGCTGTATTCCTCCCAGAGGGTAGTCTGGAAGTACTTATACAGTGACACAAGTTTTGTTGTTTTGGCTCTGTGCTCTAGCACAAGGTATTATAACCATAATAATGACATCACAATTTGTTCATATTTCCAACCATTCAAAGGACAAAAATGTGTTTGTAGCTGTCTCTTATTAGACAGGTGTGTTTGTTTGCATCATTATTGCATGCCAAGGAAGCTATCAACGAGGCAGGCTTGGATGACTTAGACGCTAAGATTCGCAGGAAGATTTCACCAGCAAGACTACAAAGGCTGGACTGCAAGGTGAAAAACTTCAATAACATGATGACCTACAACAAGACCCTGCAGATTTCAGGGAAAATGTTTGGCAGCAGAGTGATAATAAGAGGAAAGTGTGGAGAGAAAAAGGAACAGGCATACCATTTGTGAAATAAGGTGGATGGCTTGTTATATTTTGGTATGGCTGCCATTGGAACTAGCTCACTTGTCTTCATTTATGAGGTAACTGCTGAGGGCAGCAGTAGGAAGAATTCTGAAGAGTACAGAAACATATTGTCTGCTCAGGTCAAACCAAATGAATTAAAGCTCACTGGATAGCACTTCAACTTGCTGCTGGACAACAACTCCAAACATACGAAAAGCAAACAAGTAGTTTTTAAGAAGCCAAAGACTGTAGTATACTTGACTGGCAAAGTTAATTACCTTTTGCTTGTTGAAGACAACATACACAAAAATGCTATGAAAAAAACTGAAAAAGGACAGTAATTCCTACAAGGTTAATGTTTGAGGTAAATATCCTCACATTAAAGGTGACAGTCTGCACTTTAACCACTTATTCATTGTTTTTAAGCAAATCCAATATGCTGGAGTAGAGTCAAAACAACAAAACCTGTGTCATTGTCTAAATACTTATGGGCTGCACTGTATCCCTTTCTCTTATCATGCTCTACAGACAAATCTTCAGATAAAGTTCCAAAAGATCAGGAACTGGAAGCAAAGTACAACAAAAAGCTGGTACTGTATTTGAGGCCCTCTTTTTAATAAATTACATTATCAAGCTATAACTACATGTCTGTCAAGTGTTAACCAGTCAATCAAACACCAGATAACATGCGTTATCAAAAACAACAATAAATGGTTACGTGTGGGCGACTGTCAATGGCTTTAACGAGGGTATCAGCAGTTGAAACAAAAAAAGCATCTCTGCCCCATTTGCAGCTAGAATTTCTTTTAATGTTCATGCAATACATGATGCCAAAATCATTGTTTCCAACTATGACTTCCTATTTTGGTTTCTGCTTGGATAAGATTATTCAACTCAGAAATTCAAAATAATAATTTTTCAAGCATCTATGGGTGAATATAATGACATTTTGTCTCCAAAAATTGTTTCTATTGACTCCAGATGGCCCATTCATTAATTAAACATAGCCTACTGTCCAGGGGTGTGCAACAGTGCACTTACCCTAGTTCTAACTGAAATTTTATAAATTATTCATCTCATGACCAAGAAAGGATTGATTCATTTCAAAGTCAGTTACATTTACAGACATTTTCTAAAACTATGAAATGGAATTTCAATGTATTGACACAAGGCTGTCCATACACAATTAGACAATACAAGCTTTGTTATTTTGGTTCCATACTCCAGTCAATTGAATTAGAAATGTAACAAATTACTAAGACATTCAAGAGCAGACTGTCAGCTTTAGTTTAGGGAAATTAAATATGGGTGTGTCAGTTCTTTTATTTTCCACACATTCCTTTTGCCATCACTCTGGTAAGTTTTAATACTGGCCTCATCTGTCCACAATACCTTTTTCCAGAACTATGCAGGCACTTTGTTATTTTTAGGCCATCCTGTTTGTTTTAGGCTACCAAGTGTTTATTTTCACCTTGCAGTTGTGGGATCTGAGCATTAACAACTACAATATGAATGTATGTTTCATTAGAAGTGAATGTGCTTAGATAATGAGAATAACAGAAAGTTAAGATTCTCCCTGTTGGTTGCGCTCTGGTAACCACAGGAATGTTTACATTGATCATTTGGTGTGGGGGTTACTGTATTGGCTTTGCTAGGTAAACACGCCCCTCAATGTATTTAACAGCTTGTACCCCACATTACAGTTGAGAGAGTTTAGAGAGATACAGAGCAGAGTAGGGAAGAGTTTGAGCCTGTAACATCATGTGCTAATAGACTATCGATATGCTGCAAAAAACATTGAATACTCTCTCCCTTGACAACCAAGTATGCAAGTTATTATTACTACCACTATACGACATGGCTGATTTCTAACACAGTCCAGCTCTGCAGTTTGGCTAGTGAAGTTCTGCGAGTGGTAGTGGCTGAGACTTCCACGCCTACCTCCTGGAGATAGAACTCTCTGACAAATCAAGAACATTATTGTTGTTGTTTTTGGGATTATAGTGAGCATTCTTCGGTCATTCCCTACAGAGGTCTTGGTTGGTACAGCAGGTCATTTGACAATCTTTGGCCAGTTTGAATTGCACTGACACTTCTTGGGACCTCCTGTTTTCAGACACCAGATGCAAAGCCTAGACACTGACAGCTCTCCTGTGTGTACTAATGATGCAAACAAACAACCCTGCCTAACACAAGACAGATGTGATGCCAACTGTCCAAATTTATTTGAGGTGCCCTTAAATAAGGGGACTATGTACAACCACATTTCCCAAAAAGTCGGGATGCTACATAAAATGCAAATAGAAACAGAATGCAATGATGCAATAGCCCTATATTTAATTCAAAATAGTAGAAAGGCAACATATCAAATGTTGAAACTGAGAAATTGTATTGTTTTTCGACAAATACAGTGGATATAAGGCTACACACCCCTGATAATATGCCAGGTGTTTGTGATGTAAAATAATAAGACAAAGATAAATCATGTCAGAACTTTTTCCACCTTTGTCACAATCGGGATGTAGTGGACCGAATTGACCAGGCGCAGGCAAGAGTGGCAGTCGATGATGTCTTTATTTTAACAAAGAAACACAGAGCACTTGAAAATAACTCTGATAAAGTAAACAGGCAACCGAAACTCACCACTGACATCTGGACACACTGCAACATGGAACAATGACTGACAAATGAGGGGAGAAGAGGAGAAACATTTAGACACATACCAATGATGTAACTGGGACCTAGTGTGAATGACAATTGGAGGCAAGACAAATGAAGGAGACCGTAATGGGTTCATGACCAACGGGAAAACAAGGAATCCCAGGAAATTACAGACCTGTCCATCACCTCACCATCACAACCTTTAATGTGACCTATAACATGAACAATTCAATTGAAAATCCAACTGAAATCCTTGAGGGGGAAGAATACAAATAAAAAAACCATCAATTACCTGGTTGCATAAGTGTGCACACCCTAAAACTAATACTTCGTTGAAGCACCTTTTGATTTTATTACAGCACTCAGCCTTTTGGGGTAGGAGTCTATTAGCATGGCACATCTTGACGTGGCAATATTTGTCCACTCTTCTTTGCCAAAGCGCTCCAAATCTGTCAGATCGCGAGGAAATCTCCTGTGCACAGCCCTATTCAGATCACTCCACAGATGATCAATTGGATTCAGGTCTGGTCCCTGGCTGGGCCATTCCAAAATGTTCATCATCTTCTGGTGAAGCTATGCTTTTGTGGATTTGGATGTGTGCTTTTTGTCGTTGTCGTGTTGAATGGTGAACTTCCTCTTCATCTTCAGATTTCTAACGGATGTCTGAAGGTTTTGGAACTGTTCATAATTCCCTCCACCCTGACTAATGCCCTGGTTCCAGCTGAAGAAAAACAGCCCCAAAGTGTGATGCTGCCACCACCATGCTTCACTGTGGGTATGGTATTCTTTGGGTGATGTGGAGTGTTGTTTTTGCACCAAACATACCTTTTGGAATTATGGCCGAAAAGTTCAACCTTGTTTTCATCAGACCATAACATATTTTCTCACTTCCACATTCATATGAAGATTGTGGGAGTTGTCACATGTAGCACAAGCCTCCCTGACCAATTTTCTTCTTGTCTTTTCATAAATTTTGGAGGGATGTCCAGTTCTTGGTAATATTTGTTTTGTCATATATTTGCCACTGGATGATGACATTCTTCACTATGTTACATGGCATATCTAATGCTTTGGAAATTATTTTGTAGCTTTCTCCTTACTGATATCTTTCAACAATGAGATCCCTCTGGTGCTTTGGAAGCTCCCTGCGGACCGTAGTTTTTGATCTGTGATGCAACTACGAAAATGCCAGGAAAATCCTACTAGAAAAGCTGAACTTAATTTGTGAATAATCAGAGTCACTTTAAATGATTGCAGGTGTGTAATGACTTCTATATAACATTTGAATGTGATTGTTTAATTCTGAACACAGCCACATCCCCAGTTATAAGAGGATGTGCACACTTATACAACCAGGTCAATGAAATGTTTTTATTTTTCTTGTTTGCCCCTTGATTTCAATTTGTTTTCCAATTGAATTGTTCACATTTTAAGTCACATTAAAGCTGGAAAAAGTTCTGACATGATTTATCTTTGTCTCATTCTTTGACATCACAAAACCCTGGCATTTTAACAGGGGTGTGTTAAAATGCACTGTACATGCCAATTTTGAATTAGATGTCAGCAACATGTTTCAAAACAGTTGGCACAGTGGCATGTGTTTCAGCTTTTCTTTTAAAAATACTCTGTAAGTGTTTGGGAACTGAGGAGACCGATTGCGTTTCCCCATTCTTGCTTGATATAGGATATCAGCTGCTCAACAGTCCGGGGTCTCCTATGTTGTATTTTTTGTTTCATAATGCCAAATGTTTTCAATCGGTAACAGGTCTTGACTACAGACAGGCCAGTTTAGCACCCAAACTCTTTTACTACGGGGCAATGCTGTTGTAATACGGGCAGAATGTGGTTTAGTGTTGCCTTGCTGAAATAAACAAGGCCTTCTCTGAAAAAGACATTGTCTTGGTGGTCGCATATGTTGCTCCAAAATCTGTATAATATATTGATCAACATTAATGGGCCCTTCACAGATGTGCAAGTCACCCATGCCATGTGCACCAATGCACCCCCATACCGGATGCTGGCTTTTGAACTGTGAGCTGAAGCCAGATGGTCCCTATCCTCTTTAGTCCAGAGGATGCGATGTCCATAATTCCCAAAGACAATTTCAAATTTAGATTTGGCAGACCATGATGTATATAAGATAATTTTTTGAATCGTTATTCTAAGAGCACTGTAAGAAGTGCAGCTGAATATTTTATGTCTGCTGGACAATGTATAAGTGCATAAGCATGTACAGTGGGGAGAACAAGTATTTGATACACTGCTGATTTTGCAGGTTTTCCGACACAGCATGTAGAGGTCTGTAATTTTTACCATAGGTACACTTCAGCTGTGAGAGATTCCAAAATTCCAGAAAATCACATTGTGATTAATTTGCATTTTATTGCATGACATAAGTATTTGATCACCTACCAACCAGTAAGAATTACGGCTCTCACAGACCTGATAGTTTTTTTCTAAGAAGCCCTCCTGTACTCCACTCATTACCTGTATTAACTGCAACTGTTTGAACTCGTTACATGTATAAAAGACATCTGTCCACACACTCAAACAGACTCCAACCTCTTCACAATGGCCAAGACCAGAGAGCTGTGTAAGGACATCAGGGATAAAATTGTATAATGTACAAGGCTAGGATGGGCTTCAGGACAATAGGCAAGCAGCTTGGTGAGAAGGCAACAACTGTTGGTGCAATTATTAGAAAATGGAAGATGTTCAAGAGGGTCAATCTCCCTCGGTCTGGGGCTCCATGCAAGATCTCACCTCTTGGGGCATCAATGATCATGAGGAAGGTGAGGGATCAGCCCAGAACTACACGGCATGACCTGGTCAATGACCGGAAGAGAGCTGGGACCACAGTCTCAAAGAAAACCATTAGTAACACATTACGCCGTCATGGATTAAAATCCTGCAGCGCACGCAAGCTCCCCCCGCTCAAGCCAGCGCATGTCCAGGCCCGTCTGAAGTTTGCCAATGTCCATCTGGATGATCCAGAGGAGGAATGGGAGGTCATGTATTCTGATGAGACAAAAATAGAGCTTTTTGGTCTAAACTCCACTCGCCGTGTTTGGAGGAAGAAGGTTGAGTATAACCCCAAGAACACCATCCCAACCATGAAGCATGGAGGTGGAAACATCATTCTTTGGAGATGCATTTCTGCAAAGGGGACAGGACGACTGCACCGTATTGAGGGGAGGATGGATTGGGCCATGTATCTCGAGATCTTGGCCAATAACCTCCTTCCCTCAGTAAAAGCATTGAAGATGCGTTGTGGCTGGGTCTTCCAGCATGACAACGACCCGAAACACACAGCCAGGGCACCTAAGGAGTGGCTCCGTAAGAAGCATCTCAAGGTCCTGGACTGGCCCAGTCTCTAGACCTGAACCCAATAGAAAATCTTTGGAGGGAGCAGAAAGTCTGTATTGCCTAGCGACAGCCCCGAAACCTGAAGGATCTGGAGAAGGTCTGTATGGAGGAGTGGGCCAAAATCCCTGCTGCAGTGTGTGCAAACATGGTCAAGAACTACCGGAAACGTATGATCTCTGTAATTGCAAACAAAGGTTTCTGGACCAAATATTAAGTTCTGTTTTTCTGATGTATCAAATACTTATGTCATGCAATAAAATGCAAATTAATTATTTAAAAATCATTCAATGTGATTTTCTGGATTTATTTTTAGATTCCGTCTCTCACTGTTGAAGTGTACCTATGATAAACATTGCAGACCTTTACAAGCTTTGTTGGTAGGAAAACCTGCAAAATCAGCAGTGTACCAAATACTTGTTCTCCCCACAGTAAATTAACATTTATAGCGGGGTGGTTGCGCCCAGAATGTATTGTGATCCTACCAACGCGTCTGCTACTGTGTAAATCGTAGCCGATAGCCATAAAAAATGGCTAGGCTAGGTTTGTGACCACGACAGAATAAACAACGTACATTTTCCAACTAAAGGTGGTTGGCCATAGTAGAGTGGTGCTGAAACCCTTTGAACGATGTATGCTACGTCGCTGTCTAGTTTCATTAGTGCTGAAATTCAGACCATGAAACAACTGAGGCCTTTTAATATCATTCAGAAGGGTTCTCTCAGGAAGAATACGTTTTCCTTGAGAAGAACACTTCGAAGAAGTGCCACGTTCAAACAAACATGCTACTTATTTACTTTCACCGCATCAAGGGTCTATAGTAGAATTATTTCATTCGGCTTACACGTTGTTATTCAGATGACACCAAATAAGGCAAATGCAAAGCCAGTGCTTTCAGTGTGACATATTGTACGTAATATAGTGATACAGGCCCAAATCCTTTATTGACGACAGAGTAGGTATGAGTCGTTTGTCACGTAAACAATACACCTGGCTTAATCCTCACTTTCAAAGACTATTGAAGCCCATGGAAGATAATGTTCGCGTTACCGCCACAGCGCTGTAAATAGAAAAATGATTTACGCTTAAGTGGGTTGTGTCACAGGACGTCGCACACCAACTGACGCGTGATTTTCCAAATTCATAGATATATTTTTCCATCTCATGTCATGGGGCTGGGCGACTACAGCAACCAACCACCACTGCACAACCTAATTTACAGTGTAGGAAGAAATAATTCGGCTAAATAAAAAGATATGTAAACAAACAACATCCACCCTTTTTCAGAGGTCTATCAAAAAACATATTGCATGTCACCAAACACACGCCCCGTCCGTCCCCTAGGACAATACTTCATCATTAGATCATTATTGTGAAGATTATAGACTTGATTATGCCCAAGAAAAACATCTTAAGCATAACACAAACTAGATAATGTTTAGATAGTCCCCTTGCGGATTACTGCATATGACATTTTTTGCCAGTGTACCTGATGGCAAGCAGCTCGTGGAGTAGGTAGGCAGCAGCGGCGAGGAGGGCACCACCGGTGATGTAAAGAGTCTTCTTCCACCAGGAATCCGACCCCAATCCCGACATGATTCCACCGTAGTCCTGTAAAGGGATTGCCACGATATAGCCATAAAGAGATTGGGGCTCGTCGGTGGAGCCACATAGCCCCAAGGGCAGACTATGATTCCGCCCGAGTTCTACTACACACGGTCGGGAAGAGGCGAAACCAGCACGCCACATTCTCTTTCTCAATCGCCGCTTGCGTCCACCTGCAAACCACTCTCAGATTCATCCGTTTTGCCCTACACTGCTATGTTGCATTATTATGTGCTATTTTATCTGACAAACAGAAGAAATAAGCAT
The DNA here is from genome assembly GCA_016801105.1 of Esox niger. Lineage (NCBI taxonomy): Eukaryota > Metazoa > Chordata > Actinopteri > Esociformes > Esocidae > Esox > Esox niger. Next base: position 11,401 of record JACXGJ010009466.1, read on the forward strand.
CTTCCGCTCTGATGGTGCCCGCACCGAGTTCGGCATTCTCCGTCAACACTCGGAAACCTTTGTCTGTTCCAATGGAAACGAGTGATGTCACCGCGCCTCAGCTGTTATCACACGGTGAGCATTCCCCTAACATCTGGTCATCGATGCATTCCCAAAACATCTGATCATCTATGAAAACAACCATCAACAGATACATGTATGGTGATGGATTATATATTATTGTCTATAGGTTTTACTTAAATGTAATCTATCGTTTCTTAATATTTCGCAATTAAAGATTCAAAATAACTTTGCCTATTGTGAGTAAAATGAAAATACTTAAATAACAGGCTACGTGGCACCATTCCATTCTTGTAAAAACACTGTGTTCAGTGATTTCTTAATAACAATTAAATGAATTAAACAACGTTGTTATTATTAGGACAATGTTATGACAACAATTTCACTATTTCTAAAATAAGTCCTTCCATATCTCCATGCAAGTTCACGGTTTTGCTATTTCGACATTAGCCAATTAAATGCGGAACATACCCGTGGATTTCAATGACAACTTGCGGGTATTAATATGCTTGTTTAGCAGGTGCACGCTTTAGCCTATTTGAGCCATAGTCTGGTACTCACTCTGCAGCAAGTTCGGAAATGTACAAATGTCTTCATTTTGGAGAATACATCCGGTAAATGTGCTTTCCGTTGCGACTATTTGGACCATAGCCTATACTTACAACTGGGAAACAACTTTGTTTGAAAAACAAAGCTTTAGTACGAGTTCTATCCTGTAAGGCCAGTAACGTCACATCGCTGGCACCCGAATGTAAGCTTTGCAAAATCAGTGCCTCCTGCATCCGTGCGCTCTGCTCTTCCCAAACCTGTTCCGTTACAACTCAGCATCGCACCCCATAAATGTCTTTCAAAAGGATTCATAGTCGTTGTGGAATCGTATTTAGTCATCCGTTTGCAATAGCTTCACGCAAATTCGTCTTTTCATGAAATATACGGTATATATCTAAAATGCTCAATGGGCAGCCATACTGCTGCATGAAGCGTGCGCACTCCCGCGGCATTGTGAGCGAGCGCTCCTATCAATAGTGTGATTCATCATAGTAAAGTTAGTTTGCGGTTAGGTTTTTAACAAATATTCAGACATCCAAAGCTCAATACCTCGCAAACAAATTAAGCCACAGGCCTCGGGTTAGTCTCGTTATGAAAGAAAAATGTTAGACAATACTGCACAGGTCTCGTTTTCTCATTTCCGACCAGAGTTTTCAAAGGGCAGGAGACATTTATGGCAATACAGTAGTCAGTCTGCATACAATCATTTTCAAATCTCAACATCTCATTGACAAGTTCACCTAAAAACTTCAACCCATGTTGCACTGTTCAGGAAGAAATGGAAATGGGCTGCTCTTTATAGATTACTAGACTTGTATATGAATAATATAGAAATCAATACATTCTATGTGAAAAGAAACAACATAATGTACAGTTTAGAATTACAATAGCTGTGTGATTACATGACATACATGCTTCAAATCAATGTTGTATACTTCATAGGGAAGGGTCACAAATTGCACAGCCTTTGGTTTCCCAGTTCAGCCCCAACACAATTTTAGAGACGTCTTTAAAAAATAATTTTCAATAGCTTTCTCAACATGTTAAGGAGACATATCATTTCACTGCTAAATTATTTCCTACATAGAGCAGCATCTTGCACAGCCTTGGATTTTCCCAGTTAAGCACCTAGACAATTATCGAGAAACATTTGAAACATTACAATTTCAGGTTTAGTCAACGAGTTGTTGAGATTTGAAAATGTTGATGATGCACATTGTTGACACTCCCTTGCGGTGTGCTTTGGTTAAGTGCAGACTGACTGCAATGTCGCCACAAATGTATCCTTGAATCCAATAATTTGAAAACCACGGTCGGAATCAAGACTTGTGCAGTGTTGTCAATTTTCTTCTTCAATACCGAGAATAACCCCGGGTCTGTAGCTTAAATTGTTTGCTTGCTATTGAGCTTAGAATATTTAAATATCGAACGTCGATGTTTATACAAGTACATTCCATTTAAACACGGACTGCTGCATGTTCTTACATTGCTCATTACTAAAGATTATTAGCAAGCCAATTACATTTGATTGTATACAGCTGTGCTCAGTTTGGATAGTCTTTGATAATTGGTAAAATATGTACCATTTGTAAAGAAAGCACGAGTGAGCAGGCAAAACGTAATTTATTTCTTATGGGATTCACATACAACTTTAGGTCATAACAGAATGGTACAATCATAAAGCAAAATATGGCCACAAAGCAAAAAATTAACTGACCCCTGTTCAAAAGTCTGCATACCCTTAGTTCTTAATACTGTGTCTTGCCCCCTTTAGCATCAATGACAGTGTGCAGTCTTTTGTAATAGAAGTCCATGAGGCGTCAAATTCTTGCAGGGTGTATTGCTGTCTATTCATCTTGGCAAAATGCCTCCAGGTCATGCAAAGTCTGGTTGTCTTGCGTGAACTGCACATTTGAGATCTCCCGAGTGGCGAAATGATATCAAGGTCAGGAGACTGTGATGGCCATTTCAGAACCTTCACCATTTGCTTCTCTAACCACTGGAGGGGCAACTTGGCCTTGTGCTTTGGGTCATTGTCTCAAGGGGTCATTATCCCATTGTTGAAGAGTGACCCATGCGCAGCGTTCAAGCAAAATAATTCAAATTGTCTGCCAGGATTTTCTTATAAACATGCTGCATTCATCTTGCCATCAATTTTCTCAAGATTCCCTGTGCCTTTAGAGCTCACACCCCCCCAAAAAAACATCAGTGAGCCACCACCATGCTTCACAGTGGGGATGGTATTCGGTTCACTATAGGCCTTGTTGACCCCTCTCCAAACATTGCACTTATCCATATGACCATAAAGCTCTATTTTGGTCTCAACACTCCAAATTGCAGTGTGCCAGAAGCTGTGACCTGTGTCAAGGTGTTGTAACTGGGCTTTGTTGTGACATTGACACAGTAAAGGCATCAATCTGGTAACTCAACCATGCAACTCATTTTTGTTGAATTAGTCATATTGTGCTCCGTGAAACAACCATACCGTCTTTTCCCAGAGAAGCCTGTATTTCTCTTGAGGTTACCTGTGGGTTATTCTTTGTATCCCAAACAACTCTTCTGGCAGTTTTGGCTGAAATCTTTCTTGGTCTACCTGATCTTGCCTTGGTTTCAAGATATCCTTGAATTTTCTACTTCTTAATAAGTGACTGAACAGTACTGACTGGCATTTGCGACATTTGGATATCATTTTATATCCTTTTCCATCTTTATAAAGTTCCATTACCTTGTTACACAGGTCTTTCAACAGTTCTTTTCTGCTCTCCCTGACACAGTCTCTAGCCTGCTCAGTGCATCCATGTGAGTGCTAATAATCTCATTGATTGTTTATACTCAGACATAAATTGCAATTTAAAATGCCACAGGTGTGGGAATTTCATCTTTAATTGCCATTTTCACCAGTGTGTGTCACCTTGTGTGTCTGTAACAAGGCTTATCATTCAAGGGTATGTCAATTTTTGCTCAGGTCCATTTGGGTGATTTCTGTTACCATTACTATTTAAAAAGGTTTAGGATTATTATCACAATCGACTATGTGATAATAAATGGCTTCATATGATCCCTATCCTTAAATAAAAGTTTTTGTACATGATCAGGCATATTTTCAAAATCAATGCCAAAATTAAACAATTTCTGCCAGGGTATGCAAACTTATGAACATAACTGTACGTTGCCCATCAGCTTCTTGTAAAACAACAAACAAAAATTGCTAAAAATATTACTTCTTTATCCTAGAAAAACTAAAACCTCAGGGAAATTATTGCACTTGTTTTGCTACTGCATGCAAGCGTGACTTATTTCAGCTGAAGGCTTTTGGGTCTTACATAACATTCCAGCGAGAAGCCAATTATAATCTGAACATGACCATGGCGACAAAGAAACACAGAGGCAGACGGATGTCCGCCTCCATTTTTAAAGAATTAGTAGTAAATAGATGTGAAAGGTTTTTGAGTACATAAAGATGTCTACATGGAGAGAGCTTATTTTTCCGAAACAATCCTGGATTTCCAAAGAGTTAATTTTCAACTGAAACATTGCATCATAGATTTGCATGGACTTATTCATCAGACAAGAAAATAACATATAAAAAGCAAACTATACATACAAAAAGAACAGGCATCATTTGATAACAAATAATTCTGATTAAGTGTTTTTCAGATTGTCTAAATCAATAAATCATGGTGATAAACACTCATATAATAACAATGTAAAGACAAGCCTTAAAAGCCTAACTCAGGGGTACTCATCATGCAGGAACTCAGAGTAATCAGGGCTTTAATTAAAGAAAATACAATCATGTACTTGTAACACATCCCTGTCACTTTCTCATGGACCTTAATAACACAGCCTATCGTCCTTTCAGTCACTTCAGGGAGATCAGAGATGCAGTGGACCTCTCTCTCTCCCCATTTCCCATGGTCAAATTTAATTGTACCAGCGTCTGGCCTTTGCTTGGGCAACCATCACTGTGGGGTCATTGTCATCGTCATCTGGACTCGTATCTTCCTTGAGCTTTACGGCATGCAGTGCGTAGTTGACGCTGGTGTTTTCCGTCCACTTCCAGGCCCCTGACAGAGGGTTGTACAGCATACCCCTGATTGACTCCACATGGAACCCATCTGGGATGAGGATGAGATAGAGAAAGAAGATGAGGGGGCAAAAGAGAGGGAGCAGGAGAATGGTTGTGTGATTTTTCAGAATCCTCAACAGTTATTAAACATAGCGATGCTAATCATCCTGGTTTCCACATAAAATAAAAACAGATGAGACAGATTACTACCGATTAAATGATATGGAATTTAAAAACAATCTGCATAAATAAAACCAAAACAAAATGGATAGAGAACAGGATAAGAACTGAATAACAGAACAGGAGCAATGTGGACTGTGAAAGCTGATGAGAGAGATGAGTGAAGACGCACAAACCTTGAGAAGCCAAAGACCTGGGAAGAACCAGAATGAGCCAAAGAAAGAAACATGGCCAAAAAAAAGTAAACATGTGAGGGAAGCAGCAGAAGACTAGGGGACATAGGCAAAGGATTGGAGCAGCGCATTGGTTGAAGAGGGGGCAGAAGACAGACTCACGAGACTCTAGCAGGCGCTCCAGCTCCACCGGGCAGACAAACTTGTCCCAGTCATGGGTCCCTCTGGGCACGATACGCAGCACTTCCTCGGCCGCCACAATGGCCAGGGCGTACGAAAGCCGGGTCTTGTTGATGGTGGTGATGAAAAGGGAACCTCCTGGCTGCACGGGGGAAATAGTATCAGGCCATATATTTGAATATTAAAAATAGTTTAAAGGGACACTGTGTAGAATACAGCCTCTAATAAATAACATGACTTGTCTCCACTTTGTCTTCCCTTACCGAACAAGACCGATACAGTATTAGCTAGTCCATTGGGGTTTAGGGTGGGAAGGATAGATATTCCTAGCATCTAAACATGTATAAAGAGATTACAAGTCAATGCAAGCTGATTGACGGACCAGCTGGAACATTTAAATGTCAGTCATTTATTGTTTGGAAAAATGTTATTGGGGACATTAACAAAAAACATTAATTAAAGATATCTATTGGTAATTTCTGCTTGTTCTTATGCTAGTAGTAAAGTAAAAATATTACATATTGCCCTGTTAACTTTCAACATTAACATCGGTTGCATTGCATTTGAGGATGAAATGTAAGCAGTTTCTAGTATATATTCTTTCCAGGGCAGATACCTGGAAATTGAGTTTTCATGAATAGAGTACCTTCAACAAAACATAATTATTTCTGTGAAACAGACATGAAGATCCTTTTCGTGTGTTTCTTTTGAACCTGCAGTGCATGCATTTAGAAAACAGTACCTTATGCATGCACTTTAGAATACATATCTTTCAAATAAAGCACATGAAACACCAAACGACTTTGCATCATAGTAAATGGATGAGGTATGTACAGTAATCTGACAGCACAGTGTGTACCATGAGGACATTTTAAATTAATACATACTTTCTTGCGTGTTCTAGACAAGTAAAGCCATAGCATCTACTGGCTGATCTGGTAATTTGGTGTTCATATTTTACTTAAATATGAAATGTGAGTATGTTGTTACAAGAATCCTATCTCCAGTCAGAAGAATTGAAAGTGGTGATGGGTTACAACACCCACCCATTCAAGGTTAGTATATGTTACAATTTTCTACACTGCAGAATCATGGTTAACTATGAAAACTATGAAATAACACAAATCTAATCATGTAGCAACCAGAAAAGTGTTCTCAGATTTCATATTGTAGTTTCCTACAAGTAGCCACCCTTTGCCTTAATGACAGCTTTGCACATTCTTTGCATTCTCTTAACCAGCTTCAAGAAGTAATAAACCAACTTAAACACGTGTGCCTTGTTAAATGCTTTTATTGGAATTTATTAGAGTTTTGCCAATCACTTGTGTTGTGACAAAGGTAGGGTAGGTCTGTAGAAGACTGTACTGTCTGTACTGTAGTAGCTCATTATTTCAAGAACAGCTCAAATAACCAAAGCATTACTTTAAGACATGAAGGTCAGTCAATCCAAAACAATTCATGATCTTTGAAAGTTTTTTCAAGTACAGTTGCAAAAACCATCAAGCGCTATGATGAAAATGGCTGTCATGAGGACCACCACAGGAAAGACAGAATAGCTGCAGAGGAAGTTAGAGTTAGTGGCCTCAAATCAGCAATTTACTGTATCTCAGACTTCATCACAAACAAATGCTTCACAGAGTTTAAGTTACAGACACATTAACATCAAATGTTTAAATTGCTGCAAGGAAATAACTACTGAAGGACATCAAGAAAAGACTTGCTTGGGCCAGCCTGGCTACCACAGCTTTCTGCAGCTATACGCCATCCCAGCTGGTGTATGTTTTGCGGGGCTATCATTTGTTTTTCAACAGGACAATGAGAAAAAAACACTAGGCTGTGTAGGCGCTATTTAACGAAGGAGAGTGATGGTGATGCATAAGATGACCTGGCCACCACAATCAACCAGCCTTAACCCAGATGAGGTGAGTGAGACAGCAGGAAAATCATTCAACATTTTATCAGCATATGTGGGAACTCCTTCATAACTGTTGGAAAAGCATTTCAGATGACTTCCTCATGAAGCTGGTTGAGAGTGTGCAAGGCTGTTATAAACGCAAATAATCTAAAATATAAATATATTTTAATTCATTTAATTGGTTACTACACGATTCCATAGGTGTTATTTCATAATTTTGATGTCTTCACTATCATTGTAATGTGGAAAATAGTAAAAATAAGGATACAGTCTTTAATGACTTATACTGTTTATTACTGACCATTAGACCCCAGGCTTTTCCAAAATCTAATAACTTGTGTCTGGGAGATTACAAAATTAAGAGACCACTGCACCTATCTAGGAGAATAGAGGCATCTGACCATGAGACTGTAACAGAGCTCAGATGTAGTTATGGTTTGCTCACAAACATTTGTACAGACAAATAAGCATATGCTGACGGATGCACACATACACGTGTAGACACACCAATGGACACATGTAAATGCGAGCACAGACCCCAACACGCACGCACGCACACACACACAGGGTTATGGTCACACACACATGAGTGAGTGTGTGCGTGGAGTGGAATATCGAGTCACGTAACCCACCTTGAGCACTTGGTTGCAGCAGAGAGCAAAGGTTTCCAGCTGGGAAAGGTGTTCCACCACCTCCGAGGCTACCACTGCATCAAACTGGCCCGCTCCCTGTCCCCCCTTCTCAGACAGCTCCTCCAGGGTGATGGAGCGGTAGCGCACGTTATCACGCACGTCCGGGTCATGCCACGCGTGCACCTCTGCTATCCCGATACTGTCTGCCACCGGGTCGATGCCTAGCACACATGCACCTAATCTACCCAAGGGCTGAGAGACAGACAGAGACACACAGAGAGAGACAAACAAAAAAACAAAGACAGAAAGAACATTTGAAAAAGATAGAGACAAAAACAGAGAATTTGTATTATAATAATAATAATAATAATAACAATAACAATAACACAGTCTGCAGTGCAGTGCCCCCTGGCTGGTAAATGTGTATAGTACAGCAACATCTGGGTTTCAAAGTCCTCACTGCTCGCCTGCAGCTTATCTACATGCAATTACAGTGGATGATCTCTTCTGAAGGGAACCTTCCTAACAACAAGATTCAAAAAGACAGACACACAGATGAAAACCTAACACAGACAGTGTGTGAGAGACAGAGAGTGAAAGAGAAAGAACAATGTTAGACCTGAAATTGTCTTCTTAAATCAAACAATGCTGCTGGTACGTGTTCACTTCAAATAAGGAGTAGGAACATGAATGCAGTTGTAGATTTGAATCTGTCCAAAACAAACAAACACCACATGACCAGCTGTCCTTTCCACCAAACTCTGACCAGTCCATTTAAGAGAGAATAAGAACACAGTTGACATTTAAATATATTCATAGCATCTGGTAGGCCAAATAGAGCAAGGAAAAGGCTTGCATCACAGGCAGAATTGTACAGAATGGACTACATTCAAAATAATGGTACATTTGATAGTTTGCAGTTCAAACAACTGGAAGTTGAGGGATGGGAGTCTGTGTTTTCTTTTCCACAGTAGCATGAGACCAATTGTCTGTTGCAGAGGACAGATTTAAGAAAATAGGTACCCATATATTACTTTGATTATCTTAATCATGATTTGTGTATTAATTGCATTATGAACACCAAAATAATTGTATCCTGTTCATTGATTTGACACCTGCTAAACTGCTATCTTAAATCCAGTGTAATAAATGGATTCTTAGACTAGGGCTGAATTTGCTTTAGGCTGTTCACTGAAGCCAAGGACAGGCAAAGACATTGTTCAGCAAGCCCTATTCATAGATGTGATGTTGGCCACAAAAGAAGGGCAACAGGCCTCAAATAATCGTATCTATGGCACAGGTACAGTATGCTCCAAGGTGAAATAGCTTGCATCTCTTTTTGTCCTTCCATTTGGAGCTTAACAGTAACCAGTGGTATGTCAGATCAGCAAGTCTGTTACCTCTGACCGAGAACTATGGTTGTCATGACAGCATAGCTGTCAAAATAATTATTTTTGTGTGTGACAACTTGTTTTCCTTGTATGTATCTGAAGAAGACATAATATTTCAGGAACTGTCAGGGGGGCTATAAAAAGAAAATCAACAAAGTGAGTTCAGAACAACCCATGGCACTTTGTTTATTCAGACTTATTTTTTCCTTGTCATTTTGCCTGAAAAGTGGACTTTTCCATACTATCAACACAAACTTTACCTCAGTGAGCAACCCTCCTCCACAGCCCACATCCAGTATTCTGAGTTCTGCCAGGGGTTTCCCTGGCTGCCCCCTGCCATGGGCATTCAACAAATTATCCCTGAAAGAGATGTCAAAAGTTACCCTGTGATCACAGTCTCACCCCCCACACACACACTCACAAATAAAATGGATATGTTTGTTTCTGCCCAGGCCCACAGACCCTAAAGCAATGCTGTCATCAAGTTCATTCTTGCAACAGAAGCTAATTGAACATGAAAAGGAGCCAATGTGCTATTACACACGGCCATCACAGCCATTTTCACAAGGCATGTGTGTGTGATTTTCCTCACATCTATGGCTGTCAAAATACCCCCGTCCCCCACCCACCCCGCTAGTCTCCCAGGAAGAAAGCATTCCCTGTGACAACCTCCCCCCAGCTAAATGACAGCTGTAAATCTCGCACTCTTCATCCCTATACCCCTGCCTCCACCACCAATTGCTGACCCCACACTATGGCTGCTGTCGCCGTGGGGCGAGATGCACACAGAGCGGGGGGGCACTTCCTCCCCCCAGTTACAGACCGCTGGAGGTCTTGCAGCCTCAGAACGAAGAGTTAAGGGGAGTGGGGGAATGGAAGGGCTGCGGTGGTGGGATGATGGCTTAGACAGCGATCTGCTACTCAACCACCGCTCTTTTCCTACTTCACCACAAAACGTAACAGCTCCACGTTTTAGTGCAGCTACAGCAGAGGCGTAACCAGAAATGTGTTGCTGGCTCGGCCTGTAGGAATTTGGTGTTGCAGAAATGTAACCGTATCACAACATTTCTTAGACAATACCATAATACAACATTTTACATTGAGCACGAACCATTACAGCTATTTAACAGACACAACATAAATTTTTGACAATGTCAATGCAGTCTTCCATTTTATTCACAACTGGTGGCGAAACAATATGCAAACACAACATGGCTGCAGGAGTATAGATGCTGTGGGGACCATCATCTAGCCTGGGAATGCTGGCTTTCAACTATACCCAGAACTATACCCAGATACCCAGCACCCAGGCCCACCCATACCTACGCATCTGATCCATATAATATTCTCAATGCAATTGGGAGCCTGTCAATAGCATGTATGGCAGTGTTTTGAGCCCATATCGGGGATGCCTGATTTAATATTGTGGGGGGAAAATTGCAAGTTTCATAGAACAGGTTTCACAAAAAGATCCTACAGTAGTTGCTGAATGTGGTTGTTTTTTACACAGAAGAATACACTTCATACATTTCAAACTTCCTTCAGATATTAAAGGGTCACAGTATTATTACAAATCAGATGATATTCACCAGCTGTTATAGCTCCAAATTAGAAATAGATTGGTTATTAAATAAATGATTGGGGGGATGGGGATAAATGACCTATTGCCCGTTTCAACAAATTGTTCTAACGCCTACGATTTTTTACTTTAGTTTTTCATTTTAGTCGCCACAGATAAACGGGGCAACAGTCAGTGGGTTATGTGGTAAAGTTTCCATGTCTAATGTAATAAGTGAATGGCTGGAGCCACCCACCCACCCACACACACCCACCGTATGAATGGCACCCGGAGGTCGTTCAGGGAGTGGAGGGCTGCGAACTCTCCCTGCTCGTTCCACCACTTACTGGCCAGAAGCTGGAACCTCTTCACCTCATTTGGGTCCACAGTGGTCTGGGAGGCACATCGAACCCTAAAGACAATGTTGTCATCAAGCATTCAATTAGTGTTTTCCTTATTGCACGTTATCTATCCTGATATTTTATTTTTGGAAATTACCATTACCGTGAATGAAAATAAAATTAAGAGTTCTGTTAATATTTCAGTGTTCTTATCGTAATCTGAAATAACAAAGTGTAACTTGATAACTGGGCACAGGTTATTAAAATCACAATGGGTGGCGTTCTGCACATTACAGAGCTATCTAGGGGAAGACAAGGACAGGACTGACTAGGCCTCAAAATCGGTCCAAATAAAAATAAAGCACGCAGTGGCAGTGGTGATACCTCAAGATTCTAACCTAGGTCGCCCACGTGAAAGGCTGTGTCTTTAAATACGACAACATAGAGCTGACCATTTGCCGTGTTTCTTATTAAGTTTACCTGTATGGCTTTTGCCACTGGCCGTTTTAACAGTGTATTTGCCATTCGCCAATGACATTGATAAAATAACTACCGTATCAATATAGGTGACGATAACGGACTTTTACGTGAAAAGACGAGAGAAGAGAATCGTGTAACCAGCGAAGTGGTCGACTATCCTGAATAAATGCTAGGACATAATTCGAAAATACACCTGAATTAATCGCAATATAACCTAGTAATCTAGTGATGGCCGTTCTTCTAGCAGCAGGATGTTATGCTAGCAGCGCTAACTTAACAAAATCATAGCCATCATTGAACTATATATGGCGATATAGTTAACAACCTAGTCTGTCAATCTAGTCTGTCATCTTGAGTTTAAAGTCCGTTCCAATGTTGTTCTTGTCTGTTTTTTCCTACATACTAGATTGTTAACTATATGGCCGTCTAAATGTCAATTATGACTTTTATTGTGTTAATGAAAATCTGAGTGCTGCCAGCATAATATCCTGCTGCTAAAATAACGCTAATGAAGCCTTTAAACAGTTTCATTGTAGGCTTCCCGTAGCAACAAACGGTGGTAGCCAGCGAATGTGCTCTTACCACTGGCCGTTTTAACATCAAATTAGCCATTTGTGAATTACATTGTGTATCTATCAATATAGGTGACGATAATTGACTTTTTTGCTAAGAGAAAAGACAAGAGAATCGTGTACGCAGCGAAGTATTTGTCTACCCTGAACAAACACTTATATCCACCAGAACTGTTTTATTTTAGTCTTCCTATTACGTAGCTACATAAAGTTATAGCTAATGAAGTTGTCGGTCCTGAACCTCAGGTATAATATGTGTTACCTGTTACAGGAGTCAAACGCTGGACCTGTTATTCCGTAGCCCACGTCTCTAACCACTACGCTATAACAAGAAGTGAGCAAATAGGTCAGTCAGGGACAAACAGACCGACTCAGTAAAATAAATGCACTCTTCTATGCGTGTTCTGCCTACGCGGTCCGGAGAAAAGTGAATGCAAAACATACACGTCAATGACAAAGGACTCCTAACAGTCAGTGGCTACTATGATTAATGAACAAAAATACGTAATTAAATAAGGGGTAGATATAATCTATACATCATACACACACACGCACGTTGATTTATTTCAGTCAATAATTCCATTCAAAAAGTGACACTTGCATAATGTATACAGTCATTCCACACAGACTGATATATTTCAAGTGTTCATTCCTTTTAATTTTAATGATTAACTGACAACTAATGAAAACCCCAAAATCAGTATCTCAGAAAATTGGAATATTACTGAAGACCAATACAAAAAAAAGATTTTTAGAAAGGTTGGCTAACCGAAAAGTATGAACATGAAAAGTAT
>JACXGJ010009467.1:6377-24382 GCA_016801105.1 Esox niger
CTGTATTCCTTGTTCTAAACCATAGATATAGCACTCTGTATTCCTTGTTCTAAACCATAGATATCACTCTGTATTCCTTGTTCTAAACCATAAATATCACTCTGTATTCCTAGTTCTAAACCATAGATATAGCACTCTGTATTCCTTGTTCTAAACCATAGATATAGCACTCTGTATTCCTTGTTCTAAACCATAGATATAGCACTCTGTATTCCTTGTTCTAAACCATAGATATAGCACTCTGTATTCCTTGTTCTAAACCATAGATATATCACACTGTATTCCTTGTTCTAAACCATAGATATAGCACTCTGTATTCCTTGTTCTAAACCATAGATATAGCACTCTGTATTCCTTTCTGTCACGAAACCCTGTATGAGGCAACAGTGGAGTAATGCAACAGCTGCCAATCTGACTCGACTTCCCCTGCTAGAGAGGAAAAATGCTGCGGTTTCTCAGATGTTTCTCAGAAGTAGATGAAGACAAGATATAACACGATGTGACTGCTCTCGTCTCTTCATAGCAACTGCCATTCAGCAAGCCAAACGCAGGCCGGCGTCTTCTGCTGTGGCAGTGTTACAGACACGCAGAGCAGACAGGCCTGGGGGAGAGTGGCGCGTGCTCAGCATTGGCTCAGCACGGGAGGGTCAACGTACCTGGTAGAATTCCCGCAGCCATGTCTTCTGCAGGTTATCAGGCTGAAAAGAGAAGACAAACACTGTCAGTCAGGTAGAAGGCACAATGCAGGGGACACCATGTTTTCGCAACTCATTGTGTCACAGTAACAAATATGCTCACAGACAAAACACAGACTATAGACCATTAGGAGTCAGTATTAAATAAGAGACCTTTCTAGTCACATTGAGTGTATCAATCTACAAGGCGTATTAGTCTACGGGTTGATTTCAAATCAGCGGTTTCCAGCACCCTGTGCTCTTCTCAATGGGAAGGCGACGTCCATTCAGATTACCACCTTTGGCCTACTTTCACACACAGACTCCCATTCTCTCGGCCTTTCCAGTGTAAAAGGCTGTTCCCGGGACCTGGACTTGATTTGCTCTGCGTTGGAAATAGACAGAGCCCAGGGCTGTCGACCATTTAAGGAGAGATCTCCCCATGTCGATAACAGGGCTCTGATGAACAGGCGGATGGTGAGTTCACTCTACAGCCTAGACACTATATTAAGAATACTGGAGACGAGTCAAGCATCAAGCCCTGTAGCTGGTGACTTCAGACGGCTGTACAGTAGTAGGTTGACATCCCTGGATAACATCAATTGGAGGGGGGGACTGACGGCATACATTAACAAGCAAACAATCAAAATGAGTAGTCTCCACGGTAACCCAAATAATCTGGGGGTGCAAGCATACCTTAACACCAAAACACAGAACATGAACAAAATGGGTTGCCCTGGCAACCCGCCTCCCCCTAAAAACAGTGTTCTCTGCAGACACACTTTCCTGAACCCCCGCATGAACTCGGGTGTCGGATCTGATCTATGGCCAGCGTTTCTTCACACTCACTTTCTAACGGGGCTCAGACTGTCTCGGGGAACACCGGAGTCTTTCCAGACCCAGACCGAGCAAACTGACCGCTGAGGGATGCCAGCGCCCTGGCAAGCTAACATCACTATCAGGGCAACATCGGGGTGTGCGTGCGTGAGTGCGCGAGTGTGTGTGGAGAGAGCCAGAGCTCCATCTGTGTCCCATGGGTGCCAGTGAGAGCCGTGGCCCCGGACCCAGCCACATCACAGCAGAGGGCTATATAAGGACATGAGCACTGGACCGGGTCATTAGTCACACAGGGAGAGGAGAGGAAGATAGAAGGGTGGGGGAGTGAGAGAGGAGTGGAAGCCTCATAGCGAACAAGTGTCTGCAGCCAACGGATCATCTGTTTATGGTGTTGGGAATAAAGGCATTGACCCCTGTGTCTGGGTACCGGGTGTGTGTGTGTGTGTGTGTTCGTGTGTGTGTGCGCAACTGTGTATGCGTGTGTCTGACAGGTTTTAGCGAAATCCCCAAAACTCCTAACAGACAAACCCACCCGGTCCAAACGACATTTCCGGCCGCCGTGCTGCCATACCAGGGATCCGATCCAGATCTGTGGATCTCACGGCCATTTCGGCCGGCTCTGCCTGTGTATGTGCTGTGCAACACCCACGAACACAGCGGTCCGCTGCACCAACACTGGGGCTAATAAAAGCCCGTCTGTCTGTTTAAGTCAACAGCACCGAAACCCTGCATGAGCACATCAGCGGCGTGTTGATACAGAGCCAGGTCTGGCTGTACACACTAATGAGACAATAAAAGCCTGACTGTTGACAGTGCTCGAGACTAATCCCCGACTAATCAGGAGTGGAAAAAGCACCCATCCTGACGATTTGGAGACGAGGTAGGAAAACCCAGCCCAAACTGCCACGATGTATTACGGCTCCGTTGCGATGTCGGCAGGAACCGTTTTCTAGCTCAAGCTAATTAGGATGATGACCCGTCTCTGAGGCAGCGATGGTATCGCGGAACAGACTTTAGCGTTTTGGCTCTAAGATTGGGAGCCCCGGAGAGAGGGGACAGGGCTAAAGAAGGAGCATTTTGGGCTTCTCCTTCAGGAGCTAAATTTGAGCGCTGCCCCATGGTTCCATCCCACAGCTTATCAAACGTTAATTGGCAGTTAATTTGGGACGAGGTTAAACTGTCAGGCGGATAGAAATAGATATTATTTACCCTTACTATCTTTGATAATGCCTGCACTCTGTCTTTACCGCATTTCTATTTTCCTCGCTCTTTGGTTCAGTTCTTGCTCGACGGCCTACTTTCCAGGCAGCATGGGAAATTAAAGATTCCACTTGGGTTTCGGTGAAAATCTACTTGCTGTCGTCAACGTGGTAAATTCTTAAAGTGACCATGAAAGTACAGGATTTTGTCAGTTTTGTCAAGCATGAAAACACTCTCACAGAGGGAGACTCAGGAGGGGTTAAAGGGGAGAAAGAGGGAGAGAAAAGGAGGGGGACAGCTGGTTCATGGCAGGGGTTCAAAAACAAACGTGTTGCCTGCATCTTGTGAGTCAAGCACAAACGAAACATCACACTGCCATTTTTGTAAGCTGAAACATTTCCACGAAGTATCCATTCAACGTGCACATGCACAAAGGGTAACAAAGGTCATCTAGAGGTCTACTGTACCACGATCACCCACAGAGTCACTACAACATAGCCTGAACTATACCCCTGATCCCCCCCATTTCCATGCCATGAAGTGCCTTGGCGTGGCCGTGCCAATTGACATTTGTGGAGATGGGAAATGACGCCAGGCTCTGCTAGTCAAAGGCCGACCTGCTGATCAGCTGGGAACACATGGTCACCACATGAACCTCCTGCCTCACAGGTATTTCACTACTCATTTGTCCGGCTTTCTTTTCCTACACTCACTCCACATTTCTCAACCGTGTTTCCATTTCTGCCCGACCTGTTCGAGTTGCCAAATTGTTCCATTTCTGCCCACATGTTATGATCCATCTTTCCAAAGTGTCCTCTAACTACAAACCACCCCCAAACCCCCCGTGCCCAGCGCCCCGCCCCAGTCCTTCTTTCCTCATGTCTTCTACTAAATTCACAAGGGGAGAACACGCGAATCAGAAGGACTGTTTACGTTCACATGTCAGGGAGAGGTGAGAGACTCGCAATAAAACCATGACAGGAGTTATTTTTGCACTTTCCACTATTAAAGAGTGCAAGGCTATGGGAGGCCAATCCAGCATGTTCCAATCCCCCCCCGCAATAGGCCACGTTTGCTCTGTAACCCAGACTCTGTAACTGACTGATAAAAGCAATTCAATGGAATGAAGAATGAAGACTGGGGAGAGGTATGGATCTGTGCCATAACTGTACAAGATATTTCTCATTTTAACTATTAATAGGGCCAATTACCAGCAAGTGGCAGAGTCAAGGCTCAAACCTAGACTGCGGTGGTCAGCTTGGTCCCATGAACAACCTGGGAGGCTCCACCAACATATTTGAGCATGCACGACGCAACCGAACAAGGTAAAAGTGACCGTCAGTGGACACTACTGTCTTTTAAATGGCCGTCTCTCAGCTCCCCCCTGCACGTCAAACTGTCTCCAACATCCCGGAACTTGCTCCACTGGAGACAGTTAAGAAGTACATAAACAATCCAATCATATTTCCTCTCTCCACATGAAAATGTTGCCTTGAACTACACATACTTTGCTCAAACTGGGTTATAAAAGCAAGGGTCTCAGTTCTGGAAATCAACACCCTTTCTATCTGTAACAGCCAAGCACACGAGCAATAGATTCCACTCCCAACTAGAAAGGATTAGAATACTTTTCCAAACAACCCCAGTCTCCAAAAAGTACAGCACTTCACAGGGATTCTTTGTACCACAGTGATATTGCTCCAATAACACTCTGCACCAACATGGCTGACCTTAAAAAAAGAACGCAAACAGCTTGACATCCAGTTAATCCGTGATCCTGTAGGAGTCAGGCTCACATCTTTTCATAGGAACATTATTTATAGAAGGCCTTAAATCCACATATTCTTTCTTACATGGAGTCATACATCAAACACTGTCCCTTTCATCCTCCACAGAAAGATGTATCCATTATAGACATAATGTACCGGGTTATCAGCAAAAGTTTACATGATAACCCGGTGCATTATGTCTATAATGGATACATCTGTCACTGTTCTATGACAGCTAACAGCATGTAGTGATTGTGGCTGAGATCTTTCACACATTGGCAGCCTTTTGATTAGGAAAATTGACACAACATTAAAAGAGAACATTATTTGCTTTCAGGGGAACAAAGCAAAATCTAAAAATAGCACCGCAGTAAGGAGGACACTGATAAAAAAAATACATTTGCCAGGTGATGTTTCCACACTAGGTTGGAGGGGGAAAAACACTATGGTTGTGAACAATTTCGTCAATACCCTTTCTGATGAGGCTAAGAGCTGACTGAGATACATGCCAGTGGCATCATTCTCTTTTGACATCATTAGGCAGTAAATTAGTCAACAAATCAGTCTTAGGCAGGATCTAGTGGGGATTGGGCTGATAGGACACCAAAGTGAGACAATGGAGAGATGGAAGGTGGTGAAAGCGTGCGCGGCCTCCATGACATCTACCAGCAGGTTTCCGTGCTCGTCTAGTCCTTCCAACTCGTGGCCGAGGGACTAGGAGCGCCCTTCATCACGTTGCATAATCATCTGCCATCAAAATAGAGAGGCCCGTTATAGAATTAATTAGAACACAGGCACTCAAAAAGCGTTCAGAATTAACCTCAAAATGAGCCCGTCTCCGCTGGGGGCTCACAGAGAAAGGGGGCTGGGGTATTCTCAGTTTCCAGCAAACTGTGTAGAATGTTGCTGCCTATGGCAGGTCTGAGTTAGAACGGTGCATTTGCATGATAGCTTAACGCCTTTAAGTGCAGACTTTTGTTAGGAGATCGAGAGAATGGAAAAGGGATTGGCCATGGGTCTTGGTTAATGGCTTCAAGAGCTGCCTTTTCCTCGTCCACACCACCTTCTACTGCACAGACTGAAAAAGATTTGGGTTTAAAGACCAGAAGCACAACACATGGCTTTTACCTGGTTGGCTCTTTGAAGATCCGTGCAATGACACAAAAGAAGTCGGTTAATTGACAAACAATCCTTATTCTCTACACTGTAAGCTGGGATGTGAAATACTATTTCACAGAGACTCTCACAAGATGCCAGAGTGAATCAATTGTACAATGAGCTGGGTTAAGTTGAAGCTAATTAGAATTGTTATGAATGAAACAAAGGCTAAAACAAAGCAAAAAGAAAGTGCAAGAGAGAAGAGAATAAAAAAGCTAAACGATAAGAGACAACGTAGTTGGGAGACCAATAGCCAGGCAACACCTGCCTATAACACAATATTTCTTCCACATCTTTCAATCAAAAAGACATTTTGAACAGATGAATGCAGACACAAATATGTTTTTGTATAAAAATAAATGATTGTAACGAAGACTGAAAACGAGAGTTAATGCACCAATCCCGCCAATCTACTTATGAAAGCCATGTCAGTTGGTTGATTATTAATTTGGCAGGGCTTTAAATTTGAAATAAATCAAAGCTTGCTCCAGTAAAACACTAAAAAAAATGTATATCAAAACAGCCACCGTTTAGTCAATGCATACGTTTCTGAAAATGGGATATTATAGTAGGGGGAAAGATATTTTGAGACAAAAAATACATATTTCAGTGTTTCTTTAACTAGTTCACTGTTTATATAGTGAAACAGAAAAATCTCCAAAACAACTATGTTGATGATTTGTCACTTTTAGTTTTGTACTTTAAAGTAACCAACTGCAAACCAGATCCAACCAGTGACGCCAACACTTTCTCTAGTTTACTTACTGGCTTAGAATCTCCTTTTGAGGCAGAGAGACATGAGGGGAAAAATAAACACCTGGAATGAATCTGCAGCGCTTGATCTGACACTGCCTATAAGCCTGAGCTATGTATAAACTCTTCTTTCTACTGCAGGATGGATGACAGAGGAACCTAGGGATTTCTGTACAAAAACAATGGGATTAAGCAGGTAGAAAACCTAGGTCAATACACCTTTGTTTAAAATAAGGCTTATATTCTTTTTTATCTGAACATTTAACAGACAATACCAGGAATGCTTCCAGGGAAGCTTCAATTAACTAACAATTTCGATACAGACCCTCTTAAGAATCCAAGCCGAGTGGTTTTGAGGCCTGAATCACGATGGGTTAGGTCAGACATCACAAGCATTGTCAAACAAACATGGAGAGCAGTTGACAAAGTAATTGTCTGGGAAGATGTGGGGATAATGGGTCAATTTAGCAAAGGCAAGCGTAATCAAATGTTGTTACATTTGACTGGGCTTGGTACAGAATGAGAATTTAATTTGCCTACCAAATGGCCTAAACCCAGAGCCAACCACCTGCAAAGGTTTGTAAAGGAGAGGGATTAAAAGCTAGGATTTAAAACAGAAGATAAGATGGATAGGATATGGTTTGTAGTGTCTTTTTCTTTCTCTGCATAGACCAGAAATGCCTGCACACATGCTAGTAAATTGTTTTACAAATCTAGAGTGTAATATGGTAGAATCAGGAAATGTATGCATAGCTAGATGAATAGTTCGAATGCTTAGCCAACTGGCTAATGGTTACAGTGACATTGACTGTGTTATGCTGCAAAGCAGAAGCCAAAACACCACTCAAACCCACTTGATATTAAGAGATTCCTGTTGCAATTTCTTTGCCCAATTTTTATTCCCTTTTTCCCCAACAACTCCAAGCGGGGGACAGTGTGTCCGCCATTCCACATCTCTGCTCTTATCACAACACTCACTCAAACAGAAAGTATTTACCAGCACCTGCATGCAAGGAGAGAGCGTTCACCAGCCAACAACTACAATTGAGCTGGCACCTGAACAACCAGAGCGCAATGAAACTACCCAGTCTGACGTTCTTCCCACCAACCCCCATAGGCGCTGAGCCAGTTCTGCATAGTTCTGCCCAGTTCTCTGTCAGACCGCTGGGCGCAGTAAACCGTTTCCAAGATCAGACCCTTTGTTGCAATGACGCAGGTTTGTGACTTCGGTAACATCAGGGAGTGAATGTGAACAGTTCACATACAAAGAATTTGTCAAATTTGTCAAATAATTTTCATCCACCATTTCAACAGGAAAGCTTATGGCCATCTCTAGGAGTGAAAAGCAGATATAGAAAGCTGGAATCAAAGGCACAAGGGAAAAGGAGGATATCCGTCTGTGTATTTTCTTTCTCCTGGCCGTGATGTCTCATGATGACGATCTACAATTAGGCCCACGTTGTGGCCAACGAAGCTCGGCAGAAAACATCTTAAACCGAGCAGCTCTCCTTTCAAAATGAAAGCAGTGCTGGCCTCTATTCATAACACTCCCATACATATTGTCAATTGGATAATAAATTGCCACGTGGGTCTCCAGACATTGTGGAGCCGTCCGCTGAGCTCCCATCCCCAGCATTACAATCTTGTGTGCTATACATGGTTATATTCAACAAACCTGAGGGTTAGGCCCTCACGAGAGACACGGGACGAAAAACTATGTACAAATCTTTGCAAATTCTGCAGCTTAGCCCAAACAAGCTTCCTGTATTTCCTTGGATATCCGATGTTAAGGTGTCCCAGACGGAGTGTCAAGCACATGCCTGTACCTCGAGCACTCAGATTCTACATTACACACAACCCGCCATTCATTTGGATTTTTACAGCCATCTGTGTTGAATCACATGGTAGATTGTGTTGTGTGTCAAATTGGAGCATGTGTTTGCTTCATGCCTGACGGATCCATTGGGTTGGCAGTCAGACACTGCAAATGTCAGGGGCCACAGGTGAAAAACAGCATATTCATGATGTGTTTGGAGGTCTTTGTTTCCATCACATTGGGGTAGGCAGAGGTGATTGTGTAGATACTGTTGCTGTAGCATATTGATTGTGGGAGACCTGGCATCTGTGTTGAATCATAAGTGAGAATGAGTGTCCGTGGAGCATGCAGCACATTCCCAGGAGACTTATTGGCCTTGTATGTTGAAGACTGATTGAGATAGCATTCTTTCAAGGCAAAAAGCAGGGAAAGTCTTACTGGAGCACAGGAGTCATGAGCGAGTCCATACGAATCAACGTGACCATTCCAAAAACCTACATCAGGTGAAACCATGTTAAACCATATTAGTATGATTGCCTAGATATGAGGGCAGATGTTATATTAGCGGTTTACATAGAAAACTGAATGAAGGTTGGCCATTGTAAAGAAAAATAATGCATTTCAGCCAACCATAAAAAAAAGCCACACAGGCTTTTAGAAAGGGTTCTCTGAGCAAGTCTTTCCACTCACATGTTAGCTACGTAGATAAGAGGCTAAGGAAGCAACCTACCCAGCATGTGATTCAACGATACCTGCACTCAAGACATAACATGACAAGGATATCTAGGTTTGACTATAAATGGTTTCCTCTTTGACAGACAGCAGCCTCTATTAGCATGATGATATTTGAAACATCCAGTGTGGCTGTTGAATTGATTAGCATAATAAATCCACTTAGGCTGTACCCATTGTTTCCATTCGTCCCTGAACTTTGCTTGGCACACCTCCAAGACAAGTATATCTAGGGGAAACACTGATAAGCACAATTGGTCAAAACATCAACAGTCACATGCATGCGCATGTACGCACAGAAAGAAACACACGCACGCACATGCACGCACGCACAACCACACCCACAGAAGTATTTTAGCAGATGTTCATTTTTTGGGGGTGACAAAGATAAGACTCCTGGGAACAGGAAATCCCCCGCTGCCATAATAGACAAAGAGGCCATCCTGCCAAGCACCAGAAGACAACCTTTTGATGCAGATGCTATATCCTAAAGGAGAAATACAGATGACCCTGGAACATAAAGAACTATTTCTGTTGTGTGACCCAAATCTGTGGGCAAATAAAATGAATGACAAGCGTTAAACAGTAAAGCCATAAAAATAACCAACAGACATTACCTACGTCACAATCACTCGCCACATGCACAAAAGACGTCAGAAATAGCAGCGTTGCTAATCACTTATTCATTTCCTGGCTAACATACAAACGTAACAACCTCCATTTAAAGACAGATGTGGCTTTGTTGATTGCATCTTATTACCTATTGAACAACCCCATCATAGTATTCTTAGAACGGAAACAGCTACCCACCATTCACCTCCCCTTACCCCCCTCCTAATTTGCCCTCTAGTAACCGCAGGGCGGGACTGACAGCCATCTGACTTCTAAGGTCCTAAAAACAGACTAAATCCCTGAGGTGTAGTCTGTGACAAATCCACATTCTACAAGAAGTGGCACATGTTCGCATTGAAAGTTTTTTTTAACAAGGTCGTATTTAGCTGTCCATGCATAATCCATGGGCGGGAGATAGATCCAGGCTGTCACAGATTCTCATGAAGAGGCTGCCCTACTTTGACAGGCTTTGAAGACTCACCCGGACCCCGGACTGCCTGTACTCCACAGGGACCCTGGTAACTTGGCCCAATCTGTGTCTGTCTCTCACAACTGACAGCGTCAACAACAGGATATGTAAAAGGCAGATTGGCTGTGCATTTTTATACATTTAGGAGAAAAGAAAAGGCCATGAAATTAACATACAAAGAAGTTAAGTGGATGAGATTAACTTGAATATAAAAAGCAGTTTTTGAGGACAACAGGTGATTCAGGAGCCTTTTCCCCAGTGTCTGTACAGAAGGTCTTTGGTTTGCACTAGTGTCCTGGATTCTAAATGCTTCAGCTGCATAAAACATGAGGGTTATTCTTGTCCTTGATGCAGACACCAAACGAGATAGGTGCCCCAAATAACTTTATTTACAGGTAAATATATATATTTTTTTACATCCAACAGACTCCCATACAGAGCAAATTAAAGTAACGAGAGCAGGCCTTGCAAACCGGTCCTCTGTGGGAATCATAAAAAGGCTTACTCAAACTGTTTATGACTGAGAATACATTCTCGTTTTCAGCTACAACCGGGGAGCCATTATGGTTAACTGCGATGCCAAGGGGAATTTTGACCGTGTCTGCTTAGGCATTCGATCAAACAACCTTTCGGTTAGTGGGTGGGATGCCCTACCTACGAGGTTACCACTCTGAAACAAACAGGAAGGTTTGGTGTTCCTGGAATGAAATCAAACTGCCCCGAAAAGGATTTCACTGGAGACGAGCAGCGGCCCCCCGTTTCGCCACGAGTTATTAAAGAATACTTCAAGTTGGTCGAGGCTTGATGTCGATAACACTGACCGACGGTAAACAGGAACACACATCTGTTTGAGAGAGGCATTACGTGTGCTGACCGGTAAAGGTCATTGTGTTCACTCCCCTGAGGTAGCGATCTCAATGCGGACACTCAAACTGAAACGAAACCGCGCCACAACTCAAGCTTGCCCTCAATCTCTCCTCTCCGTGACACATTGGCCTTCCGATACAGCCTTCCCAAACGTTCCCATATGTCTTTGGTCCTCATCGCTCCCGCCCGTGACCGCCGGCATTCCCACCTCTCCTCGGTCGCCCTCAGCCCCGTCCTCTGCTGCTGCCCTCCTCCCCCCTGCTCAGTTTCTTCTCCCCCTTGTGTTGTCTGTCCCGTCGTTCTTATCTGGCGCTGCTCTCCTGCACACAGCATCCTGTTTGCACTGGAGCAGGACAAACATTGTGTCTGTGTGACGCAGAAGACATTTCACAGGCTATCACGTTTAGAGCATTGGCCTGATATCTCTATAATTGGACCCTTCCTGCTGCTGGGTCATGGGGAGACACACACAAACACACACACAAACAGTGAAGGGCATAGAAAACATCTTCCCGTCACTAATATTTCCCTCATCAGAGTCTTCTCAAAGACCAACATGGCATCCATAGCACGAAACAACACAGTAATAACAAAGTCTAAATCCACCCCACTGAGATCCAAAACAAGAACCGCAATCAGTCTGAAAAGAAGAAACTCTATGCACAGAATTAGTCAAAAAAACAGTCCCTTATCCCCTCGGAAACCGACCTTCAAACCTGACAATAGATTTTTTTTTATTGGTTTCCATTAAACCGGGTCATAAAAGCTCATTCATCATACTCAGAACCCGGGGGACCACCACCGTAGAGGTCTTTAGGAGCCGGGCCGGGACGCTGTACGGCAGCCACGGTGATGGGACCGAAGCGACCAGTGGATGGGTGTGATCTGGAAATCTGTCAGCGGTGGTTCTCAGAATGACCCTAACTATTTAAACCCGGGTCAGAGTGTACACTCGGCGTGTGTCGGCATGTCCTTTCCCAAGGCCTGCCCGCTGCCACTGAACCCACCCCCGGGACACTCACCCCTGCACGGGCACTCCCAGGCTCATTTCGGCTACATAAAGTGCAAAAAGTAGAAAGGGTGAGCCCCGGTCCTTTCATGGATGGGCCTTTGTCATGACGAGGCATGCTGGCGGTGGTTCATTCAAATAATGCTGTGGTTCAGACTACATGCAAACGAGACGGTTAAAGGCCACTTTTGAGGAACTTCCTCTCTCGAACACGCTCAGCTCAGGGTTGCACACACAGAAACCCAGCAGAGCGTTTCCATCATGAACCAACTCTAACACATCCTTAGTCGTTGCAGGAAAAGCGAGATATGCCTACCTAACCCATCTGCGGAAATGTGAAGCGTCATTAAGAAATACAATGCGTTAATATGAACTAGAAAGTGGGCTCGATTCAGTACGCAGTCCGACCGTCTCCGGTGTCTGGGACAGCTACCTCGCTCGGTGCACTGTGCCTTGGCTCACAGATCCCACCACCATTCACTGGACACTCATGGTCACATCTCTTTCATCACCCTGACAGCCCGAATCATCTCCAGTCAAGACCACGGATAAAAGACAATGAAATTGAGAGGACAGGCAAGCGCGGGCGCACACCCACACACACCCTCGTGCACGCCGACCCACCCCTACACATGCTCGAGCACACACACCCGCAGAGCACACACAGGATGTGGAATATACACTACGCAGTATAAGGGAGTGGTAAACAGGAATTGAGAGACAAAGTGCTGTCTAATCTCTGTGCTCCAGATGCAGTGTACGGGCGCGCACACACACCCACACGCATGCACGCACGCACGCACGCAGCAATAAAATGAGACAATGACAGACAGAAATAAACCTCTATAAATACAGTGATTGAGACAGATGCAAATCTACGAGCACGTAAACCTGCACTGAGGCGTGACACACATTCATCATATTGAACGATTGCAGGCGATACGGAGGGAGACAGCTCGGAGAAGGGTCCTTGGAGAACACACACATCGGAATAACATCCTGGTGGTCAGGCGGATCATTACTGGACCCCTGCATGGTTTAAACCTTGTTCACCTATTCAGCCAAAAACCTTCAACAAATCCCAATACCTACAGAAGTGGGCACTGAGGCAGAGTATTCGTATATGTTCAGGCTGGACGCTTCACATCACAGCAAGGCTGTCACAGTAAGGCTGGGGATGCAGCTGCAAGTGGCCAGTCTTCTGGACGCCAGTGATCCCCGCCATCACAGACAGGGCGGGTTCTAAGCATAAGCAACATAAGCAGTCCCTTAGGGCCCCGCCCACTAGCATCACGTTAATTAAAAGATCAAGTAATCACATAAAAACAATATGAAGTCTCTCTTCAAGATTTATAATTAAGCACAGCGAACATTATTGTTGTCTATTTTTGTTGTTATGCAATGTTCCTGGTAATCTGACTTGCATGAAAAAGAGCTAGCTATATAGCTATATATATATATATATATATATATATATATATATATTTATATATAGCTACATCTACACCTACCTACCTATATCTATAGATATATAGATAGATATATATAGATAGATATATATAGATAGATATATATAGATATATATACATAGATAGATATATATACATAGATAGATATATATACATAGATAGATATATATACATAGATAGATATATATATACATAGATAGATATATATATACATAGATAGATATATATATACATAGATAGATATATATATACATAGATAGATATATATACATAGATAGATATATATACATAGAGATAGAGAGATACAGAGATATATATACATAGAGATAGAGAGATATAGATATATATATACATAGAGATAGAGAGATATAGAGATATATATACATAGAGATAGAGAGTTAGAGAGATATATATACAGAGAGATAGAGAGATATATATACAGAGAGATAGAGAGATATATATACAGAGAGATAGAGAGATAGAGATATATATATACAGAGAGATAGAGAGATATATATACAGAGAGATAGAGAGATAGAGAGATATATATATACAGAGAGATAGAGAGATATATATACAGAGAGATAGAGAGATATATATACAGAGAGATAGAGAGATATATATACAGAGAGATAGAGAGATAGAGAGATATATATACAGAGAAATATATATACAGAGAGATAGAGAGATAGAGAGATATATATACAGAGAGATATATATACAGAGAGATAGAGAGATATATATACAGAGAGATATATATACAGAGAGATATATATACAGAGAGATAGAGAGATATATATACAGAGAGATATATATACAGAGAGATAGAGAGATATATATACAGAGAGATAGAGAGATATAGATATATATATAGATATATAGATATATAGATATAGATATATAGATATATAGATATATATATAGATATATCTATATATAGATATATACAGATACATATCTATATAGATATATACAGATACATATCTATATAGATATATACAGATCTATATATAGATATATACAGATCTATATATAGATATATACAGATATATATATAGATATATACAGATATATCAATATAGATATATACAAATCTATATATATCTATATATATCTATATATATCTATATATATCTATATATATATATATATATCTATATATATCTATATATATCTATATCTATCTATATCTATATATATCTATATATATCTATATATATCTATATATCTATCTATCTATCTATCTATCTCTATATCTATCTCTATATCTATATCTATATCTATATCTATATCTATATCTATATCTATATCTATATCTATCTATCTATCTATCTATCTATCTATCTATCTATCTATCTATCTATCTATCTATCTATCTATCTATCTATCTATCTATCTATCTATCTATCTATCTATCTATCTATCTATCTATCTATCTATCTATCTATCTATCTATCTATCTATCTATCTATCTATCTATCTATCTATCTATCTATCTATCTATATATATATATATATATATATATATATATATATATATATATATATATATATATCTATATATATATATATATATATATATATATATATATATAGATATATCTATAGATATATCTATATATATATAGATATAGATATATATATATATCTATATGCACGCACACGCGCATATATATGTATAGCTCTTTATTATATATTTATTAAAGCCTCGTCACGTTGTTTATTTCTCCATCTTTGCCTTGATGCCACATCATTTATCTCCCTCTCACAACTTCCTTTAGCTGAACTTGGTTGAGTTGGCACTGCTGCTTGCGCTGATGCAGCATTTTCACTTTCATATATTTATATTGTTAGCGGCTTAAATATGTTAATGGTATTATTTTCACACTGTATATTGCATAAATAATGTTTTGGTGACAGAACATACCCTAATCTGATCATCTTTTCATCAGTAATCTTTGTACCACAAACAATCCTACAAAATATCTGTTTAGGATGTCCAAACAATAATTTTTATAAATCCATATCGTTTCTTTTACCCAACCTACTTGCAACTGCATATGCGAATAAAAAGAGTTGAGAACGAGTAACAAGGGTTTAGGGAATAAAAACTGTCATTAAAGTCAGTGTCCATCAAAGGAGACATTAATATCACAGTGAATAAACATCGGGATTGATGACCGGTCAACTCATATCACAGACCGTTTAACACACGATGATCACGTTCACCAATGGTTATCTGCTGTTTGCACTTCCTGACACTCATGTATCCCCACCCATATACAGTGTCTTGGTTGTTTTAACATGCATGAATCATGCAGTGAAGATGAATGTCAACTAGGGCATGCATACAGAACAATCAAGAAAAACATATATATAAAGGTAAGCCTACACACCTAGAATACATTTGTCTTGCTGCAATAGAGCCAAAACTGTATCCATAACACAAAACAGAAGTCAATAAGAACACAGATGCATGGGGTCAAGCCAAATCGGTAAAATTGCATTTTAAAACATAAAATGATTATATCAACTTCACAAACGGAAAATAATGGAATTCAATTAATTTTGAAATAGCCAACTCAAAGAAATTTTCAAATTGTGAAGAATTGTAACAGAATGTTTAAAACGAAGCCCCATCAGATAACGTTTGGTGGTATTGCTTGAAATAAATTACACTCCATTAGCAGGTGGTTCTTTAAAATGTGTGCCCAGCAAGGGTATAGGGCGGGTGAATTATAAAATGAAAAAGTTCTGAAATCTAAAAATATGATTTGTGGCCCCCACACCCATCAAAGTTGTTAAAGACTGAAATGGATGAAAGGGCACTAACTGCCAAGTAGGATATGCTAACAGTTTTGTTTTTGATTTTGACAAGACTATTGAGGAAATTCGAAAATGTCTGGACATCATGGGCTTCATTCTAACTGGCACACTACAGAAAACAGTACTGGGATATTTTGAAATGAAGAACCTAACACTTAAGTCTTCTTATAAAACAAGGCCAGGTAGGGCAAGGTAGGGCAATCAGTTTTCTTTAGTTTGGTCCTTAATAAATCGCTTCCCGGTCATATGGGGTCCTTATGGGGGCTTCCCCTGTTTCTCTGCTTCGGTAGCCAGCTTCGGTAGTTGCTTTATTAAAATGATGTCTGTCACCAACACTCCAGAGACAGTGAAGATAAGGCCTGTCTTGCTACACTGACTCGTATTTACATGAAGGGCATGAAATGTTAAGAGAATTACAGTCCAGTCGTAGAGAATTACAATGGCTCCCTGACTAGAACCATTGAGCCACAGCATTCTTTCAAGTCAGGTGTGGTTAAATTCTCCTACTCTTATCCCGTTCTGTCTTAAAATCCCTCTCCCAATCAGTTAGTTGGTTTCTCATGTGATACAGCGCTTGCCAAAGCAAAATTGGTGCAACTGGTCAAAACAACTTAAGGAATTTCACCTGTATTGTATCTTCTAACAATAAAGAAAACAGAAGCCTTTAAATAATTGAACTAGACCTGACAACATGAGTATTTTCAAGTGTGCTACTGAAAGTAATCTTCATTAGAGTCAACCAAATCCAAGTCCAAAACATCCAATTACTATTATGATAAGGAATGCAATTGTGAGCGGTATGAAGATGGCATTTCAGTCAGCTTCTGGCAGGTGAAACCTGCCTAGAAGAGCTGCTACTGCCCAGAGGCAGACGGTACTGGCAGCACTACAGAGGAAGGAATAAAGAAAGCAAGGAAGGACAGAAGGAAGGAAGGGAAAGCAAACAAGAGAAGAGAGAGAAAAATATTGTGTAAGATCCACATCTCCCCCGGTAGGGACCTGATGCCCCCACAAAGATAGAAAACCCATTTTCAATTTTTTTCTAAGGTACCATTAATAGAAATGCAATTTCCACCTAAGGGTTTGAGTTAGGGACAGGTCGAATCCTAGAGGCGGGTTTGTATTTACATATAGATTACAAACATAAAAACAAAACATACACAAAAAGAAGCCTGATGATTAGTTGAAAATTGGTAAAATATTTGATAATAAATACACATAATCTTTCTTTAATGACACTAGTTACTACATTCATAACCAGGCATTGCATAAAGTATCAAACTTCAACAGTGAAAGAATAACAATAAAACAAGAGCAGAAATTACTTGAGCATATCGGATGCCTACTCGGTTAATTCATTCACACTAAAATAATCTACAAAATCAAACGTAATATGTCAATATGATTGCTGGTCAATATATCAGTACATTGCTAATGGTAAGGGTAAGGCAATAGGGTTGAGGTCATAGTTAGGGCTAGGGATTAACTGACCATACATAGTGGGTCTGAAGTTACTGAGAAAAAAAGACCAGGTCTGCATAGAGCCACTCTCCAGAGCATTAACAATAACACACATGTGGTCAAGTGCTCAACATAGTGTGAGAGGAAAACATGACAGTTCCCTAGGGAACTCTAACATAAGTCACAGTCCCAGAGAGAGATCAATGAAGCTTAAGTTAGTTCAAACCAACTCTCAGACACCCATTTATTCTCTCTCTCTCCCTCCCCCCGTGCCTCAGCCTGTCTCTCTCCCTCCCCCCGTGCCTCAGCCTGTCTCTCTCCCTCCCCCCGTGCCTCAGCCTGTCTCTCTCCCT
>JACXGJ010009468.1:0-24258 GCA_016801105.1 Esox niger
TATATCTATATATATATCTATATATATATATATATATATATATATATATATATATATATATATATATATATATATTATTTCAATGCATGGCATATCTTGGTTGACCAGCATCACCTTTGGTTTATTTTTTATATTTACATTTTCTGCCATATTTTTATGTGTTTTGTCAGGGAATATTTTAATTGAAAGCTTTTATGCAGAGAAGGTTCTTCTCTATCAGAAGAGAGCTGCATCAGCTCTGTCAGAAAATCAAACATCAATCTGATTTCAAAAGCTACAGTCAATGTGAACCCTTTGATATTAGACTAGTCAGTAGTGATCTGTGCTTATGTAGACTGAATGTAATTGGCTGGTGGAAGCAAATTTTACGTTTTGGCTTCTCGAGAATTTATTTTCACAAAGAAGTCAGTTTTTAATAAGGTCAATAACTGTCTTATCCCTTTCTGTGGTGCAAAAAAAGGAAATTTGAGTGATTGAAAATGTCACAAAAAACACAATATCTCATTAGCAATCGTCTCATGGTGGAAATCCCATCTACCAGTAGCTTGGGCAAATCGGCTACTGTGGAGCATTAAAGTAGCATCTTAGTCTTGTCTTACATCTGTGGCTATCAGCACTGAGATGGTTTTATATTCATCAAAGGGTCATTATGAATCCATAAACACAGTGAGACAAAAAATGCCCTGTCCTAGAAGCCTGGATGTCTGGACTTCAACTGCAGAGTTCCAACATAAGATTTTTTGTGACTTTTGGTACCTGTAAGGGGTACTTCCGAATTCTGTTAGGTATAGTCGGGTTCCTGTTTATGGAACCTTTGGGTGCATTGATTAGTAGGAACCACATAATCAGAACTTCCGGGTGAAAGGCACACAGGTGACGTCTTGAAGATGTAAGACCTTTCTGGACCAACTGCCTGAATGTGTGTGGGGTGATTTAGAAGCTCTAGTGGAGTTCAGCTCTATACAATTGCAGTTTCTTATTATTTCACATTGATATTCTACTTATCTAGTGGTCACAGATGTTTTGTGTTTGCGTACATTTAGCAGTTTTAGCACCCCGTGCTATAGTTTAGTTTGACATCCCAATGCGAAAGTCTCCACCCAAGTACCCTTGCATTCACTGCCCTGGGGCACTGGGATTTGATGTTTAGACTAAAGGAGCCCCATTTAAGCCCATCAACACCACATTCAGGTGCATCTGGTTGCACAACCAGAGTCTGAACCTGTTTAGATCTTAGAGGCAATTCGGCACTTGAATGCAAAGTGTTTTACCGCTGGCTGCAAAAAGTGTCAAGCAAACTTGGTTATTTTCTGGGAAAGGTACAAGGCACACATGATTCAGCACCTGTTTTATTAGCGTACACAGTAAAGTGAAGAGGCTGCAGGCCTTGGGACGAATTGGGACAGTCAGAAGCTTAATGACCTGTGGAAGTTGTTAAAGGGAAAGTGAACACATAGGATTTAGTACTGAGATACCTCAGTCATTTACAGCCTCCACTTTTCCCAGAAACTGAAAGGTATAAAATGAGATATTTTGGACACACATCATCACCTAAATACTCCCCAGACATTAGGTGATATTCTGTCCATGAATACCCAAGGGTCTTGTTTGCACACACTACACCCACTCCTGTGTGCTCAGATTGGGAACAAAGACAAGACCTATTACAGCTTACTGTGTCTTCTATCAGTTAGCAGGATAGAAACATTAACTGCACCGGCATAATCACCTGCTTGCTACATTATCCAT
The DNA here is from genome assembly GCA_016801105.1 of Esox niger. NCBI lineage: Eukaryota > Metazoa > Chordata > Actinopteri > Esociformes > Esocidae > Esox > Esox niger. The sequence goes on from JACXGJ010009468.1 coordinate 1,750, forward strand.
ATGTGTATATATATATATATATATATATATATATATATATATATATATATATATATATATATATATATATACAGGTGCATCCCCAAAAATTTGAATATCGAGGATAAGCATTTTCTTCGCGTAATTCACATCAGTGACACCTTCAAATGTACTAGATTAATTACACTTGAAGTGAAACATTTAAACATTTTTTGTTTTAATCTTGATGATTACTGCTTACAGGTCATGAAAATCAAAAATCCAATACCTCAAAATATTAAAATGAAAGATGTACAATACAGAAATGTTGACCTGAGAAGAGCTCTAATCTGCTAATTAACTCCCTGAGCTTTCAATCTTTCAGGTCTGGTTCAGTTCACACAACTACAATCATCAGGAAGACTGCTGACACACTCCACGAGGAGGGTAAGCCACAGAAGGTCAGTGCTGAAAGGGCTGGCTGTTTGCAGAGTGCTGTATCAAAGCAAAAGTGGAAAGTTGACTGGAAGGAAAAAGTGTGGTAGGAAAATATGCACAAGCAACAGAGATGACCGCAGCCTTGAGAGCATTGTCAAGCAAAGCCGATTCAAGAAGTTGGGGGAGCTTCACAAAGAGTGGGCTGAGGCTGGAGTCAGTGCATCAAGAGCCACCATGCATGGGCATGTTCAGGAAATGGGCTACAAGTGTCACATTCCTAGTGTCAAGCCACTCCTGAACCAGAGAGAATGTCAGAAGCGTCTTACCTGGGTAAATTAGGACAAATGTGGAGGGCCAAAGTCCTCCCTTCTGAAGAAAGTACATTTTGAATCTATGGGTATTGTCAAGAGGAAAATGAGATACACCAGGCCCAACAACATAGACAAGCTGAAGGCCAATATCAAAGCAACCTGGGCTTCCATAACACCTCAGCAGTGCCACAGGCTGCATTGATGCAATAATTTGTTCAAAAGAAGCCCAACCAAGTATTGTGTAAATAAATTCACATTCTTAGGAAATGTTTGCAAGTGCTGAAACCAAAAAATGAAGCCAAAAAAGGAAAACCTGAAACCAAAAAAGGCTTGAAATGTTTAACTTTATGTGTAATGAATCTGGCATATATGAAGGGGTCACTTTTTGATTAGAAGTACTTTTCCACAATATTCAAATTTGTGATGCCCCTGTACAGAATAAGCTAACGTGGGGAGCATCAATGTACCTTATGTACAGTATCTGAATATTTCTATTCAGATACTGTACATAAGTTCTATGGTTTAACTTATTAGTGTTATTAGTGTTATTTATTAATCTCTGGCCTATTCCAGTGTTCGTGATTATATTAGTGTAACTATTTGTTGTCTTATCCATTGTTGTACCATTGGCCAGGTCACTGTAAATTAGAATTTGTTTTAAATGTAGAAAGACACACTGGTGAGTGTTTACCTATGAAGCATATACACAGCATCTACCAATATCCTGTATTTTGGCACTTTTTTCACGTCACAGAATCTAGGGCATTAGGGTGGAAGGCCTGAACTGAATTGAATTTTATGGTCCCAATACAAGAACCGAGTCTGGTAGAGTGCTTATAGCTTTTCTGCACTATGATCTTGGAACGTGTTGCAGAAAGAGCTAAAACCAGGATAATTTCATTCTGATTGTTGATTTTAAATCTGAAATTAGAGGGCAGTTGAACAGAAATTGCACGTGTTTTAAAAACTGTCTCCTAAACTCCTCTACGCACTTGCTTCTTTAACTCTGAGGCATGTGTTTTTTGTGTTGTGTTTTGTCTTGTGTTCTACTATTTAGTCTGCTTTCTTGGCAAAGGCACACTTGAAAAAGAGAGAATAAATATAAAAACTCCATGTGACCTTTCTCCGTAAAAGTTATACATTAATGCGCTGTATGTTTGGTGGGTGGAGGGATGAGTGGATTTATGACTGAATGTAATTGATGACAATGTACATGGGGCTATAAGATGTAACACACTATATTGTAAGAACTCATGAGTGAATTAAGATTTTTTTGATGTGACAAAGCAATAGGAGTGATGAATTGAAACATTTAGTTTAACACCAGTGTTTGCCAGCTAAATATCGTAGATTATCTGCAATGTATATAAAATGTATTCTCTCAAGCGCATGAGTTATATCATATAAATCTAGTTGGCATTCTAGTAGTCCTGCCTTTCTGAATTGTTGGAGGTTAACTGGGAGAAAATACTCTAGCAAGATCATCACCTTTGATGGCATCAACCATTTTAACACTGTCCCCTGGATGGGTCATCCAACTTAATTGGCTGATCCCTCTTCATGAACCGGTTAGTCTTGTGATCAACCACGTTACCAAGAGATATCAGCCAATTTGTTATGCCAAAGTTTACCATTTTGGAAGGAGTTGGCCTCAGTGGCCAATGCTGGGAAAGATGTTCTAACAGCATGACATGCAAACTCTTTTGATCTCTGTGGAAACTAGCTAGCTTGATAGTGTCTAATTGAAATGTGAAAGGAAAAGGATAGCGTTTAAATGTTGCTAGCTTGATAGTGTCTCACTAGCTGGCTGTTTGTAACCTATGCAGCTCTTGTTTTGTATAATTGGAAGTGAAATGCTGAACAACTTGCTGCGTCCAGACTTAGCAGAAGAAGTCTAGACACACTTTAGAAATCGTGCTAACTACTGTCTAGACATTTTATTCTTTTTGGCAGCTCTGACATCAACCAGGTGAGTGCTACGTTAGTGAAAATGAAAGGCCGGTGCTAATTGAGTGTCTTTGAGTGACCATTCGGAGAACACTTTGGGGTGACCTGTTGAAGAGCTCTAGCCTGTTTACATTCTCCCTGGCTTTCCCACTGAAGCTGGCTCCACTGCCTTTTGAGGCCAAATGGCCTCGTTTTTCCCCCAAGCCAACTACACTGTTAATCTGTGTTTAAAAAAAATTAACAGCTTTACTTTTAATCGTTTGAGATTTGCACGGTTTGAGATTCTTTGAGAAGTGCTAGAAATTACAGTCATTGCCTTTTTTGTATTAATCCATTCTGTTGAATATTTGTTTCATGCTTGCAGCAAATCGTGTGCAATCATTGTGGGAATGTTACACAACTATGTGCTGGTTTTCTGTCTTTCCGCTTAGGTAATTGGCTGGTACTTTGTAGAAATGCTTAGGATTTTTTTAGGAGGGTTATTAATTAATTAATGGACACACAATATTGATTTCATTTAAAACCATCTAAGCACCAACATAATTATTTAACATTCTGAATATATCAGGGTGTCATGATTACTGCAGCTATTAATGAACCAACTTGTTTACTGACAGCAGTAGTCATGTCAGTGCCCCTTAAAAAAACATGTTGTTATTTGGTTATCCTCAAATTGCTACCGTTGGTTGACTGGTGATGGAAAGTAATCATCTGACATATTTCATTTTGGGCTCTGTTGGGCCATTTGATCCCAACCGTTGCTTCCCCTTCTCCTGGCAGCTGGGTTATTGGAGCCTACCAGGTCAGCCATTAAAAGTTAAACCGTTACTCCATTCTTCCTTTGCCCCACCCAAATGCAGTCCAATTAAAAAAGGGGTTAATGTCCAACGGGTCCATACATGCCAAGACAAGCACCCTCACAGACCTGCTGTCCCCTGAACCCCTCCCAAATGAACCCTTCCTTCCTCCAGTCTGTCCTCAGCCCTGCAGTGGCGCATTCATGTGCACCTCCGTGGTTAGCGCAAGTGTCCCCAAGCTGAGTGGGTGTCAACTGTCAAGAGTGTATGGGGCTTATTCGACCCTTTGGTGGCCCCTTCCAGTGAATATTCAACAATGACTCCTCCACAAGCAATGTGGAGTCCCATAAGGTGCACCTTATTTTGGTTCTCGCAAACATTCACACAAGAATATATGGGTGTTCCTGATTAAATGAAGCATGCATTTACGTCTGATTTTAGGACATATTACATAATGCAAAACGAAATAGACACAGAACAAAATGTCTCCTAAGTTACTGAGATTTATTTCTTTGAAAACGATAGGAGAGATTACGTTTGAATTTAAAGTGGACCAGGAACTGCATAATTCAAGACGGGAATGTGTCTCAAAGTTGATGCATTTATTAAACCCCTTGGCCACTCCGTGGAAGTGACCCTAAGGGTCAACACATTCCCCTGAAGGGCACTCTGAAGAAGGTTGTAGGGCATGGGGGTTGAATTTGAATTTGTGAGATGACCCTCCTAATTTTATAGAGTTCGATTTACAAGTAAAAAAATAATTTTAAGACCAACTTTAAAATAAATACGACAATTTACGTGGTTCACAAAAATGAAGCCTATAACAAGCATTTTTAATTATAGTTACCTTTTAATTAGAATTACAGAGTTGCCTGGAGATTGATCTACAGTGAATCTCAGGGATAAAAGCACAGCCATAACATTTGATCTTTAATTGCCCTGATTAAAATGTTCTTCGGTGCTTGTCGCCTCTCTTGGCTATGATTAATCTTTCAATTTGCTACAGCTGAAAATCACTTTATACCTTTTAAAAAGTTCTACCCAAATTCATATTTCCAAGACTATTAATGAGTTGGTTTGATGTGCTGTGTTTTGGTAAACCGCTCTGGAAAACATTAAGAGACCACTGCACCTTTTTCTTTCCTTTCCAAAAAAGACGAAAATTAAGGTTTTAAGTGAGGAACAGAAGGGTTAAAATTAAGAGACCAATGCAAATTGAACGTGAAAAGAAAAAGCTGCTGTGGTCTCTTAAATTGTTCCAGAGCTGTATAGTGGTAAGAAAAAGTTAAGAAAGTTTCAAAATGATTGCATGCAGTTGACCTCATGTTATCAGATCTATTATATTATAACTCGTATTAACAGATGAAGTGGAGATGAAGTATCTGAAATTCTAGATGAATCCCCTCATGCGGATTGAGTGTCTTGCCCACTCAGTTATGGTCACTGGTGTTTTCGTTGGCTACATATTGTATGCACGCAATTATAACATCAAGCTAGTAACTCTACAAAAGTCATTAGTTGCGTTTTCAGTTATTTGGGGGTTGTGGTTTGGATTAGGTTTGGACAAATAGTATGTTAGGGATGAATGGAGCTGTTTTCTTTTTAAATGATTCGTTAAATATGTTACAGAAGATTTTCTAAGAACATGTTGTGTTTTATTTAGATGAACAGGATATTTTGCCAGGTTTGTACCAGAGATTCCTTTTTGCTACTGTGTAAATGGGTGAAAAGGTCAGTAATCCAACATCACCTTCTTAGGCAATGTGGGGCACTTTTTGGGCAGATACTCTCCACAGTTAAAAAGATCTGAAGACTGTCTCACTTAGGGAACATTTACACTTTATTGAGCTAATTAGAGGTCCACATAGTTTTTCGAAAAATAAATGTAATGTTGGATATGTTTGCTATATAAAGACATTTTAAAAGGTCACTTTTTATGTTATTTGCTCAGACAAGTTCACTTCCTCTACTATTACGTCTTACATTTTGATTTGAACACAGAAATACTGCACCTATATTCACATAAAAGTAAAACCTGACTTTGCCATCTGCTGCAGCAATGCTGATGTTTGTGGCTTTTGCTTGATGGCTGTAATGCAATCTGTTTTCAAGGGCTTGCGGTTGGCCAATTAAATGAGTGTGGTCTCTGGTGAGAAGTCACAAGTAGGCCTTTTCATTTATAAGCTAAGTTTACCAGTAATGGACTCTGGGAGGAATATGTGTGCATTTGAGGCTCTATATGGAGTGTGAATGTAAGTATTGTCCAAGCTGCAACCGGAGATATAGAAGAGTTTGGCGCTTTCTGTGTTGAAAGCATCTCAAAATGTTGACCCAGCTCTCTTATACATTCAGTTCACATGTTATTAAGACCTCCACTGTGGAACTATTTCAAGGCGGTCATTGTGAATAAAGTGTTCTGCCTTCAGGCCTGTGAATCGCTATTTACAAAGGGGTCCCGCAATCGCCCGTCTGTCTTCGTTCTCCACTCCGTTCAGCTTGGGTCTCTAATCAACCTTTAGGAGTCTTTGGATCTAGATAGGTAAGCTGTGTGTCAATATGGCCTGCCTACATAAAACTGTAATTTACTCCAAACATCCAGCTGTCTGTTTCAACAGATGTGACTACAAAGTGGCCCAGAGCCGCCTCCACCAGCTGTGTAGGGAGCTTGAAAAAGACATGGCTCGTCTGTCAACGGACTGGTGCTGAGCCAGACATGGTCAACCTAGTCTCCCTGTGTTTGGAAGGCGTCTTGAACCCTCCTGTCTACTCCAATTACGTCTACTGCCAAACAGGAATTACCTGAGAAATCTACTCATGGTGTTGATGGCTAACGCATGAATGAAGTTAAATCCGGTCACCCACAACAATGAAAGGTCTGATGTAATCTTTTTTGATAACCCGTCTACCTTCGTTTTAGCAAAGAAGTTATAGATCCGAACTTGACTTTCCCACAAAATGTATGTTTGTATGTTTTGTTGTGAGGGTTGTTTTTCTTACCTGGTACGTGAGCAATCACCTTGGAGCGCTAGCGGTTAACTGTCTTGCTCAGGGACAGAATGACAGAGTTTTAAATTTGGTCAGTTTGTGGATTGAACCTTTGGTCTGCTGGCCCAATGTTCTAGACAACTTGGCGACCCTGCCGTCCCAGCTGCTGGGCGGGAGAGTTCTGTCACTACCAGCTTCAGTATCTCACTACCAACAAAGACCAATATTACTTTTGCTCAGGGCTGAATTCAATCGGAATCAGTCAGAATTAGTCTTACGAGGCCTACTAACATTGCCCGTTTGTGTGATAACTCTGTGGGCAGCGGGTGAACTCTCGTAAGAAGGACATTTTCATGGGTGCTTCCGGGCTAATAAACTCAAAAGGAGCCATTTAAGAAATGTTCAGGGAAGTTGATCAGATAGCAGCTTGTGCTTCTCCGTGACGACTGGCACACAGATGATGTCATGTCTAAGTGCATACCCAGGGATCAAGGGTCAGAATCCCAGGGGTCAAGCTGTTGCCTACACACAAATAGAATTCCTGTAGTGAAAGTCTCAGTGAAGTGGGGAGAGGGACACCTGATCTTTTTTTTTTAAGTCCAGACACCAGTGTCAGCACTAATTAGGCTCGCCCAAATCACAGAGGGACTGGAACCGTTTGTAACCCAAGCAGAGACCAAATGTTGGGTGAAATTCTGTCACTAAAATGGCAAGAGTTGAAGTGTCGAAAGACTTCAATTTAGCTTGGTGTGTCTCATTTTCACACAACCACACAAGCTCACACATTCTCACACATTCTGGCAGGCCACATCACAAAGGCTTATAGTCAAAGGATTGCTGTAAAAGGATTGCTGTAAACATTTGTTCCTCTCACAAGCATGCCTTTACATTGAGCAATTTCTCACTGAGATTTAGATGATGCCTTCATTACTACAAACAATTGCAAATTTTGCAGTAGCTGTCACTTTTGAAGTCCTGTTCAAACTTCTGTGGTTCATGTATACTTTTAGCCACAGATATGTGTTTCTGAAAAAAGACAAAAGTGTTTTCCTGTATTAATGTGAATCAATGTTTTTTTTTTTTTTCATAAGCTGCCTTAATACCACCAGAATACCTAAAGTGTGTACTGGCAATCCAGTAGTTCAAACTGCAGTCCCTCTAACTCAACTCAGTGGTTCAATCCATATAACCTTCATTTTGGATTCTGGATGCCACTCAAATAACTACTTTGGTCTTCACTGAGCTTAGGTGACTCACCCATTTTAAAGCAATCTCTGATACACAGCGACTGGCATCCTGTCAAAGTAAAGGTCTTGATATTTACTTTAATTGTGAACATCAAGTCTACATGGTCCCTATTAACCTGCTAAATAAGGGACATTAGTTAGAGCATTAGGGTTGAGGACTTATCTTAAAATATTAACCGGATATATAGGTGTCCATGTACCATATGTATAAATTCTCAGGATTCTATGATCCTCATGAATCTATGATTTACAGGACTCAATGTGCAGTATTTTACACCTGGAAAGGGAAGTGTGTAAAACCTCATAATATAGGTTTCAAGGTGGAAAAGGGGACACTCCGGAGTTTGGCACAGGTACACCTTACCAACGCTAGATAACCTTCACCACCCAGCAGATGTATATACTTATATAAATGGAGTCCTCAAATTTTTCTAATCGTCCATGAAAATATTTTGATAGTTGGCTGATGATTCTCCTCCTTACCAACCAGAGCTAATACATGAAAATCTAGGTTTACAAGCTGTCCATGTGACTAACAGCTTTGCAGTGTTGCCTAAAGTCTAACATACAGTGCATACTGCAGTGGGAATCAAGTGGGAATAGCGATGCTGCGTGGTGTTTTCATATGCTTCGTAGTCGGACGTTCCTGCATGGAAACTCCAACCAAGTGCCTGCAAGACAGTTACAGACAGAAAAACATAAAGAGTCTGGTCATTTGTTGAGGGTTTACAAAGTGTCCCAAGAACTCAAAAGAAACCTGATTTTGTCCCCCACTCGGCGAGCACTTGCCCTCTCACTCTTGCGCGGTGTTGGGTTCGGCCACCTGATAGCATCCGCGGATGTTATGCCATGCTTCAGCAGGACGTGCCGACAGATGGGCACTCCCAGGCCCGTGGTGTTACTGACAGGAGGAGATTACCCGCTTACTTTGTCAGGGAGCTTTCTTTCGGGGATTGGGATGGGTACTGTATCTACTGGGACTGTGGGGCTTTGAGGTTTTGTTACTGCTGGGACTGAAACAAAAGCATTTTGAAAAGAAACATCGCTTTAATGCACCATCACCTTTGTCTTATGCTGAATAATCCTCAAAACAGACCATCAACAGTGAAATCCCACTCAGAGGTGGTTTCTTATTAGTGTTAAAGCCCTTGCTTTTACTCTGCCTAAACGGAGTTACTTCAGTGTGGCAAAGTTAGCAGGAGTCACCTTTTTCCTATGGTGGTAAAGGCCTGCGAGTGTATTGTCTTAATAAGGTATATAGTCACAAGCCCCTGGATTTTCCCTGTGTTTGTCTTCTCTGTAACTACTGACACGCAGTACATCATGACTGTATTGGGTTAGGGTTAGACTCACATTGTCAATGAGATACCTGTGACTTATAGCTTTCTAGAAACACACGTAATGTATAGGAACACACGCACACACATGCACACACGTACAGTGTTACAAGCCAGCCATGCGCCCTCTGTCCTCCCTGCCTCACCAGCCGCCACAGTAGCATCAGTGACCTCAGCGGGGGATTCAGGTGTCGAAGCCGTCACGCCTCCTGTTTAATGTCATACACAAGCATATGTCCCGCAGATTGAATCGTTACGGGAGGCAGCTGCCTCTTGCAGCCAAATTATTTTATAATGGAACATTCCATTTCAGCGGTTCTGTGGGGGGGTTCTGACCGACTGTAAACTATCAAATCTGTCAATATCCTTAAGCAGGGCCTAGAATTTACCGCCCCCGTAGTTCCATTTTCTACGTTTTAATACACAACAGATTACGGTTAGGGCTGGGGGGTATTGTTTCATTACCTGAGCAAAGCGGCGTGGACAGAGTCGCTAAGGGACTCATAGTGACTTGCGATTATTGGGCAACGCGGGAAACATTAAAAACGATTTTCATTAAGTGGCGCTAATGGTTCTGCGGTCCTTTCACAGAAACGGAAATTGCTGTCAGAACCACTTGGGCTTGACGTCTGAGACAGTGGCAGGACAGTCGAGTGAGCGTGGTTGAATTGTCTGATTACTGCCGTCCGTTACGTGGCAAAAATTATTTGTTTCCACTTAACAAGTGTGCCCCCGTGTCAGTGTACTCCGTGGCAACCGGAAAGATCTGGAATCAGTTTCACTCTGACCAATGCCAACTGAAACGGGAAATTATTACTGTAACCTCTTTTGGAGAACCTTGCCTCTGAGCGGAGTGCTTACCGTTTGGTCAGAGTTTAAGTTCTGTGGTCTGGCTTGAGTACTCCCAACCTATTTGGGCTTTAGTAACGTCTGGTCCACAGCATGTCTCTGCAGTTCTCCTAGATTAGCTCAGGGCTAGTTTTTTTTAATGTGACATACGTATTATATAATAATGAAAATGGGAGGGGTTCATGATGTTACAGTTAAGCCAGATGCTGTAATGTTTAGTTAAAACTCACATTCCACTGAAAAAGCACTGAGCGCCTTTTCACATTTGTGTGTTTACTGGTGTGTGTGTGTGTGTGTGTGTGTGTGTGTGTGTGTGTGTGTGTTGCCAGGTGTGTGTGTGTGTGTGTGTGTGTGTTTGTATGTGTGGTCTACATGCTCTTGATTATGACTGAGTATGTACAGTTTTGTTTACTGTTGGGACCGTAATGATTTCAATCGGTTTCTGCATCCCTTTAATTCAGTCAGATTGACCAGACATGTTTACTCATGGTAGAAGTGGCAACCAAGCCAAATCATTCAGCACATAAAGGTGCACAAAGTTGCCACATTAAAACCGGAAATAAACAGGGTTGTCAAACTCCTAGAATTATTGTGTTATTTAAATTGTTTTGTTTTAATGTCAACCTCCATCTGAAAATGCCTAAACTTAGATGTATATCATTTTATATCTCAGTCCTAAAGGCATGTGTTTTGGCTGCCACATCTTAATAAGTTTCAATTCCACCTTCCAAATAGTACTGTACCACATAGATAGTTGGAGGTCTTCAAACAAAAAAAGTTGACTCATATAAATTAAACTGCCAATCGTCTAAAGGAAAGGTATTAAAACCTTTGAAATATAAATAATAGAATATACATTAGTATTTAAGTTGACATTATAAATTGCTTGGATCTGCAGCTATGTTAATGGAATTAATTGAAAGTTAAAGTTATGTTTATATTACCCAAACCTTATATTCAAGAGTATGTTCTGTCTCAACTCATGCTTCAGATTATGTAAAAAAGTGGCAAAATCTGAATTCACATTAATGTTTTTCTATAAGACTTAATTCAAATAAGAATTTAAAGGGGTGACAGAAATGATTGAAAACATATGAAAATTCCCTCTGAGTAATATTGTAATTGGCGGGAATGTACCTTTGTTCCTCAATGTCTGTGCAGGTCTACACTCTATCGTCTTTTCCTTGGCCATGGGGAGGTTAATCATTAACAGTGGTAGCGTGGACCCAAAAGGTAACTCAGTAATGCGTGAACAAAGCACAATGGTACCACTGTATAGGCCTATTTATCCAAAACTCACATCCTCCCTGAATCGCGGTTACACTTTCCTTGCAGAAAGAAAAGCAAAGTGGGTCAAGGAAAAGTCATGTTTGAGGTAATTCACTCCGGGGACGAGTCTGTGATCATTATGTGACACTGGTTAACCTGGAGAGTGAGGTCATTTGCAAGTCTGGTTTTCACCCAGAAAGGGACGGGCTGAGAGGTCCATGTGTACCAGCATACAGTGTCTAAATGAATGCCAGGTTAATGGAAAAGTTGAAAGGGTAACTTTCTTAAAACCTGGATTATTTATGAGATAGTATTGAAAAGTTGGAGCCACTCAAACTGCTGAGGAACCTGGCAGCATAGAGGCAGGGAACTACAAAGGATTAATGGCATAGTTCTAATTCACGTTTTACCTGTGTGAGACCCAGCAATGCAATAGGCACATTTTCCACACTACAGACAAGGCATCTACTAGTAATATTTGCGGTATGTTCTCTCATTCTTCTATAGCATTATGTACAAAACAATGATATGAAAAAGAAATTCGATTTTTGTAAAGCGATTTTTTTACCATGTTCCTTCCATCTGTCAGGGTTACATGATACAATTACAGGCAAATAAGTATTCCATCTCCCCATTTATTACAGTAAAAGCCTAGGTAACTGTAACTTCAGTGTGCTGGCGGCCAATTACATTTTCACTAGCAAATAGAACTTGATTTCTATGATTTACCAGACTGTGGGTTTAAACGGTTCAACATGAAATATAATATCCCTTCTGGTTAGTGGATGGAGTAGTATTTCCTTTGTCTGCATGTGTATCTAAAAACATTTTAATCAATGCATAATCCTTTATTTTTTCTCACCGACATTGAGGGCAAACTTTACTTTTAGGTTTTAACCTTAATTGCAGGCATAATAAACAAGCATTCCATTCAGCATTTAACAGATTTTTGTCCAAGGAATTACGTTTGGGAATGGTTCCAAAATGCATGTGTCTATATATAATTGCACAATATATGCTTTTAAGGGGGTTTGTTATTTGCTCAACCTACATTAAAACCATCTGTATTCTACTATTCTGGCACATGTTCGCGTATACAGTATATCTTAGGTTGTGAGTTAAAGGAACACATTTTCACATTAATCATTATGTACTTTATGAGCCTTACTGTTTCCACCACTGAAACAGGAAGATAATTAAAGACATGCCATTGTGATGGAAGACCTGGCATTAATAGCATTTAAGAGCCTATCGGCTTTCTGGTCCTATAGCTGTTAGTGGCCCTGGCAGCCAATGAATAGCAAGCAATTAGTCAATCAAATGGGCTCTGTGCTGCTGTAACTTGCACCGCAAGATGAAAAAAGCTATCAAACTTTTTTAACAACATCAAAGACATCAAGGGTTAGGGTTAGTTAAAGTTGGGGAAAAATTACGATCTGTTTATCTGAGGCTGAGAACATTAAGTGTTTTGTCTTCTGTAAGAGGAGTATCTGAGGTGTGTGTACACCCTGTAATACTGCCTAAAGCGTAATAATCGCTTTTGTCTGAAATTGTATATCAAATATTGCACAAAATGTCAGTTTTCTATCTCCCGGGGGAGTGCAAGAATCTTCTTGCTGGAACAGCTTTAGTTTTTTTTTCTTTTTCCTGGCTGTGGTTGGTGTTTAATGCCGGTATATTTTGACTCGTGTGAAAGTACCGGAGCTTAAGTGAGAAGTTTTGATGTGTGACCATGTGTTTTCCTAGCTGGTCTTATATGAGTGTCTCTTCCATACCTAGCACGCCACCAATGCTAAACGAAAACATCAAAGTCTTTCAACAGATTCTGATGTCAGTGTGTTATCTCACTAAGTGCTGTCATCACTATTTTATATTTAATATCTGTGGTTGACAACTGAGTATTTATTTCCAGAGGAACTAATTGTGTCTCTCATTGATACAGATCTTGATGTAAAATCTGCGTTGCCGTGGATCAAAGCAAATTGGATCTTGGATCAAACCCTTACTCATAGTTTTCCTCAGCTGTGGACCACTCCCTCTGTCAGCGGTGTTGTCCTTGGACTCTCCGAGTGCGGTTTTGGGGTTCACATTGAATCATTATTTGAGATTGTCCAGAACCGACACAGTCAACAACCAGGGCAAACCTCTCATGGCCTGTGTTTTTGTTTCTATCAAAAGCAAATGAGCTAGCCATGAATCATGCTTGGCGGATGGTAGTCACTCTTGTCTACAGTATATATGGCAACATAATTTACACAGCATAAGTGCAAATGACACCACCCAAACCATCCGGCTCCACAAAATGGTTAGTCATAAATTTAATCCACGAGCAAACTTCCAATGGCACGTTCCTTCAGAAAGACCATACATTTGCTTTTTTACTTCCCTGTAAGAGTGATGGGGTGTGGGTCATGTCAGGCGTTCAGCAGGTATTTATCCAGAACAATTTACAGGGATTTTTCAAATTGTCGGGTCAGTGTTTAAACCGGCATCTTTTTAGTTACCGGCCCAAGGCTCTGTCAACTATTCCCACTGCAAAGAACAATGTACAAATTCCTCTGTCAAATCAAACTAGGGCAGCAAGATCTAAAGTGTGTGACTCTTGCAATTTCCTTTGACTGACGCTTGATTTGGGAATGGAAATACCGTTATGCGTAACTAAGTCCAGCACTTTACCTTCGTCATATCTCTTCACACTGTATGTCTGTAGTCAAGCTCTGTTATACATCACATAAAAGCATCCTTGCTAGGAGAATGGTTCATCTTGCTATTGCCTTCAGGGTGGGGGCTCAGGTGGGAGGCAGGCAGTGAATTAAGGGCCAGCGAGCCAGCAGAAGAAAAGACAGGTTATTGACAATGTATTCTCCTGAAAGTGACAGGCCCTGATTCAGAGAGAGGAAGTTGAAATGGTGTGATTTTAGACCCCTTGGCTGCGGGTCCCGGGGGATAACCGGCCCAATGTGAGGAGCACATTAAAAAGCCACTACACCGCCTTCCATTGTACTGGCCCCCTGCCTCATACAAACATCCTTCCATTGTACTGGCCCCCTGCCTCATACAAACATCCTTCCATTGTACTGGCCCCCTGCCTCATACAAACATCCTTCCATTGTAATGGCCCCCTGCCTCATACAAACATCCTTCCATTGTAATGGCCCCCTGCCTCATACAAACATCCTTCCATTGTAATGGCCCCCTGCCTCATACAAACATCCTTCCATTGTACTGGCCCCCTGCCTCATACAAACATCCTCCCAGGAATGTATAGAGACAGGAGATGCAGCATCACATTTGACAGTGACGAGAGATTTGTATTAACAATCATGTCTCAGAAAGAAGCTTCTTTTGATAAGCTTTTATGTTTTTATTTTTTATCACACTGGCTGTAAGGCACTCAAATATTATGCCATTGTGGGAAAGGTCACGGTCGTGCAGACACACTATATTTTTTACCTTCCAACTATTTACTATTCACTTCAAATATGAAATGAAATGTTGCTGTTCTCGGTTTAACAACAAATTTTACCAAAGAAGTTCATTTGTCCTTAGCTCAAAGGTCAAGGTGAAAGCTACCTGAAATCTGTGCTGCTTTGAGCATCACTGTTTGGTTTTGCCAATATCTATGGGATCAACATGGTTGCCCCATTTCCTTGTAGAAAGCTGCCTGTTTTTCTTCCATTCTAAACATTTAGTGAAGGCCAAATTGTGTCATATTCACGAAGAAAAGGGCTGTTTTGGTTCCCGGGTCAATATTGAAAATGTATTTCCATGCCCTACAAGTTTGAGATCCATGATAGAAAACTAAAGCTTATGGTTGGGAATAGAATACCAAATGCCTTTTTGTTTTCAGACATGTGAGCTTACCTAACATGTTTCTAGCTTGTTCTCTTATTTTCTACCTGCACTCTTATCAACAAGAAATGTATTTATTGTGAGTAAAACAAATGCTTTTAAGGGTGCTATAACTGTCGGCTGCATCAGCAGAATACAAAACTATGGTCTCTGCATTTCAATTCAACACAATACCATTTAATAAGTTGTACTTTTAATACTACATTTATTACTTTTAAATTGCAATCAGAGGATCTGACGATTTTCAGAAATGAAGCAATTTGGCTGGTAGCACATAGCTTCTGTGTAATACATTTTTCTTTATCCGTTCAGTGTTTGCATATTTTGCCTGGCAGATCATTGAATGCATTCCATCTCATTTTCTAAAAGAGATATTATTTTTCTTTTCTCTGTATCATCCTGTATTTTTTGGTTTAGTACATTATGTATTATATTGTTTTTTTTGGACCTTCTATCCAGTTCCCAAAATGTAATACAAGGTTTTGTAGGGTATTTGACTATTCCAATACATGACCATCCAAAACTAGTATGTTTTAAGCCTTGTGCACCAGTGTCTTAAAAAGGCCAACAAAAACACAGTTATAACTTCAGCAGGAATTACGTTCACTATTCCCTCTTAATCTTTAGACCCTGTCTTTATTCAACACTTTAACCGACCAAAATGTAACATAACAGTAACATTCCCATTTCCCACATTCATTTTCTAAGGAGTCCAAGATTCCCAGCATGAGAAGATAATCACCGTCACAGGAGAGGGAGTGATCCACAGTCCGGACTTCCCACTTACCTACCCCAGGAGTACTGTTCAGGTCTGGAGACTCGTGGCCTCTGGAGACAACAGAATCCAGTTGTCCTTCGACGAGAGGTTCGGCCTAGAAGACCCTGAGGACGGAATATGCAAGTATGATCGTAACCATCAGTGCCCGAACTGTATATGTGCCGGTTTATAATAACAACAAGGCATCTTCAGGGTTTGTGGTTAATTGCCAGTCTACCATGGCAAAGCACTGTGTCCAGACCCTCTCGGAACCATTGCGCCTTAAAAAACAGCTCTTGTGCCTTGTTGTTTAAACTTATCATGCAGTAGACAAACTGTCCACACAAATAGTGTTTACTAGGTCAGTCTTCGTGTTTTGTGTCGCCTGGTATGAGAGATGGATGTTCTGTGTATTTTATTCTCTGTATTACCATGACAATGTCCAGTTTCATTTATAATTCAGCAGGGTTGGACACTTTCCGTCAGGACATGCCCGGTTCTGTTCGCTGGCCAAATCGGTCCGGCTGGGTGCGTGATACACTGCATTATGTGGCGGTTGATGAATATATAAAAAAAGCACCAAGTGATTTCTTTTGCCTCGGGCTGCGGTGGCCACAGAGCATGGATAGTCATTTAGTCAATGGCAAGTTCTCCGTCAAAGGCCGTTGGCATTGGGCAAAATGACAGCGAGGTAGTTTGTCTCGGCTGAAATCTGTGACCGGACTCAGAACCTCACCTGCTTCATTTAATACCTCCCCTTCAATTACCGGCTAACTTTGCCTCTGTTGCCATTCATTTGGAACGGCGGTGGTGAGCTGGTCCGCGATCGATTTCATTCTTGCGTTATACTCGGCGTCATGGCTCCAGTGCATTAGGCCTGACTGCTCTGATGGCATGGAGGGATCCTGTGCAAAGTAGACAGCCTGACTACTGTTTGAGAGCCCCCTGATGGCAGTTAGGATGTATGACAAGACGGATTTTGTTGTACCCACCAGAGCAATGCATGGCAGCCTTTCTGTGCTAGAATGCTTCCCAGACATTAGCTATGAGGCTGAGAGACATTGGCCAATTAGGAATGTGGGAAATTATTAGGTGGCCGTAATGAGAATAGGGCCAGGTTGGTAATGTTGCCATGACACCAGGGTTAAAACCCCTACTCAGATGTTGCTTTACTCAGACCTGTGTTCTGGTCCTGGCCTGACCCATCTGATTTTGGGACCAGTCAGACAGATCCCATTATTTTTGAGAACCAAAGTTTTATAATCTAGAGATGATCTCAGAAGTGCTTAGGTCCAGGTTCCTTGTGTAGGACCCATTAGGACGTGGAGATGGGGAAGTGATTGGAGCAAGGAGATTGAGTAGCCAGGTAAGGGAGGATGTATTCTGACGAATGGGGTAATGCTGTCTGAAGGACAAGAGCAGGTGTCCCACGTTGGGGCCAGGTGAGGGTTGACAGCCACTGGACACATCCCCTCTGGACAGGCCTGCATTCCCCAAGGAAGGAAGCAGACTAGGGAAACTTGGTCATGCAGGGTCATATAATTCATTGCCAATTCTACCTCTCTCACTCCTGTCATTTGTCATTTTTCGCCCAACAACAAGTTTTATTGAATCAGGTCCTAGGAAGCACAAGTGGCTAAGATGGCAAACAGATAAGTGCACACACACACACACTCACACACACACACACACACACACACACACACACTCTTGCCTACGCTCCTCTCTCGCTCTCACTTCCTGTCTTTTACAGACAGACAGACACGCCCACGTGCCCTCTTGTCAGCTTTACACCTTTCCACCACATCTCCAGTCTCTCCAGGTCTGTTAAAAATGCATTTTTAACAAATGTGTACTCCCATAGGAATCAAAGCTGAAAGATGTGAAGGGAGAACACACACACACACAGCCCTGTTGCTATGGTGCCTCAGCACAACAGCCAGTAAATAAATAAGAGTTAGATTCTTGGTTTTCTAATCAGCATCAGTTGTGGGGGATAATACAAATCAAAGGGTGGGGAGGGTTTGTGCGAGTGAGAGAGAGCCTCCAGTGAACAGTCATCCTCAACACGGGAATAATCCTCTGTAGCTGAGATGCTCATATACTCTTCTGCTTGTCTGGGAGGCAATGAAAACATTCTGCCCAAATCTAGTGAATGCATAGCAGCAAACTGACACCGCTACAGTTCCATGAGTCACTCTACGAGTGCTCCTGTGTTTCGTAAGCAGCGTGTGGGCGTGTGCAGGTACGTCTGTGGATTGAATAAACAGGCCATGTCGGAGGGTTGGGACGCGTGAAACAAATAAGCAGGTTGCTCTACTTTATACATGAGCCATGAGGCCACATGTGTCAGTCATCAGTTGGATCTTGCAGGGCTCCCTCCTGCCTCGCCGTCCTGTCCTGCCTCGCCGTCCTGTCCTGCCTCGCCGTCCTGTCCTGCCTCGCCGTCCTGTCCTGCCTCGCCGTCCTGTCCTGCCTCGCCGTCCTGTCCTGCCTCGCCGTCCTGTCCTGCCTCGCCGTCCTGTCCTGTTGCCCTCCTGTACGCGTGTCAAAGGGTTCATGTTTACCGCCACATGCCTGTTGAGGATACCCTTAAAACATTGGTTCAGAAAACCTTATTTGTCCCCATAGCATAGCCCTATTTTAGTTCTAGGTAGAACCCTTCTCGGTTCCATGTAGAATACACTGTGGAAAATTCCTGTGTTAAAAATGTAAAAGTAGGGCTGGTTATCAGCACAAATCTCCCAATTCATCAAAACATTTTGAGTACATTTGGATTTGGTGATGATTACAATACCGATATTGATTATAAGAGAGATTTTCTGGGACTAAAGGCTACAGTATGTATGAACTGCAGAAGGAACATCACACAACTGACAGCGTAGATCCAGCTACATGTCTAAACACAAATGAATTGTGAAGTTAGTCACCATTTTATTGTGGGTAAGTAGTGTGAGAATGAGAACTGTGAGTATCCATCTCTGCATGCTTACCGCACACACGCATATATAGCTAAACGATTTAAGCAACTCTTCCTACTTGGTAACATTTCCCAATTTGAACCCAACCATACCAGGAAATGTGTTGGTCTGGGTTTATTTAAAATTTGAGCAAATCCCTTTTTGGTTGTGTGTTGATTTAAAAAAATGGAGCTCAAACTGAAACTGTCAGACAGGCGGAAATTGTAAACCAAGTCCTCGGAAGCCAAATCTCTGTATTGGCAGTGCTGGATAACAGGTAAGAGTGCCTGTCAACAACAATGGAGTGATTAGTACCAGACTTGGCTGTGGACTGTGAAACAAGTGTTTATTGAAAGTTCCAGGGATCTTATTTTCTGGTTCCACACAGAAAACAAGGAAAGACCAATACCTGGAATGTCTTTTAAAAGCTGTGGTTGTCAATATCGAAGAGTCGCATCTATGGTTTTCTGGAACAATGGTACGTTCAGAGGTTGTCTCCTCTTGTTGCACTTGAATGTAAATTGCACACATTTCACTAGACAAAAAAACTGTCTGTATAAATAGTTGGTCATTTTCATAAAAGAAAACATACACAACAGCAGTACAGGTCATATTCGGAATACCCACAGTAAAGAAAGTCAAAACATTACCCAAAACACAACTACAGACGCACATTTCCCCAGATGTCTATTATCTTTCCACTCCATCTCCCCAAATTGGTCATGTAAATCCAAGTAAACTGTTGAGAATGGCACAGGAAAAAAGAACTTGCTGTGAGGGGCCAAGATCCATCGTCGTGAGCGGTAGCACCATGCTATCGCTAATGAGTGCATGTTTAATTAAAACGCAAATCCGAAGCTCGACAAAAGACTTACGGTGTTCCACATTAGCCTAATAAGCTGTCCCATGCGCTTGCGTCAAAACAATTATCTCTAACCAGAGGTGACGGCCATTAATGCTGCTCTCCCCCCAACCCACCTGAGGTTGCTAGCGAAATGAGCACACAAGCTCACATTTTCTGCATTTAACTCAGTCTCTGATTCATTTTGCTGCCCATAACTCCCTGCAGAGGCCATGTCAGCCTCAGGCCTTGCTTTTAGAAGCTGTTAAAGCAAGATCTCCTTCTGAATTAAAGGTAGGACGGGGAGAGGACAGCTTCTTGGGGTGTGATATGGCTCAGTAGAGACAGACTGACTTTACGTTAAAGGGATAGTTTGAAATCTGTAAGTGATGCTCTATCTATTTTCTGAGTGTTATCAGATTTTGGTTTACACTATTTGTATGGCTCTGCATGCATTATGAAGTTGTATGTAGTTTAGTGGACCAATGCTCACTAGCGCTAGGCTGATTGATAGATGTCTACAGTAAATGATAGCAATGGTAGCTGTCCCTGTAGACTTCCAGGAATGTAACTTCTCATTGCCAAATATCCTTTATTCAATCCTCTCTTTATGCAGTAATATGCAATTTTTTAAATATCATTGTACTCCATGGGTAAAGAAATTCACCCATCTTGAGAAAAGGAACCATGAAACCCTTTGGATTTCCATAGCAATGAAATAGTGTCTCAGAAGATAGACACATTTGCAAGTCCCCAGTTTTGTGTGTGATGTATGCATTAAGTTCTGGCTTTCTTTCAGTACATGCCAAATGTACATCCTGTTCTCAATGGCTGTGTGAATTCCGAGGACCGCACACGTTGAGCCAAACTACCTATCTCCCTCTTCCCTCTCCCTTTCATTCTTTCTTTCCCTCTGGCCTAGGTATGATTTTGTGGAGATTGTGGAGCCACCAGAAGACACCATCGTAGGTCGCTGGTGTGGGTCAGAGGCACCAGCCAGCCACACATCCAAAGGCAGTCAGATCCGAGTGCGATTCATCTCTGACGAGTACTTCCCCTCTGAGCCTGGCTTCAGTGTTCGCTACTCCCTGCACCCTGTGGTAAGACCCCTTCTATATACACAGAGATTACCCAAAAACCTGGTGGTGGAGGGCTAATGGTGGTGGAGTCAGGTAAGGTTGAGATAGCGTCTCGGAACTGATCGCCTCTAGACTCTCAGACACCTCATGGCCTGCTGACCCTGATTGGATCATTCCAAGTCTAACCCTTTGACGGGATGGATAGAGTTGAAACAGGGGCTTGTGTCTACTACAGTATAACAATATTCATTCTCTGTCTTTTCCCCCCTGTATCTTTTTTCTCTTTTTTTCTATCAGCCTTTTTTCCCCGGTTCCTTCCACCCTCTGTCTCGGTCCAGTCAGGATGTTTTGGCAAGAACTCAATACTCCCGATTTAGATCAAGAAAGGACTGGATCCTATTTCTCACTCCGTTTACACACCACATCTTGCATCCTTTTTGTTTCTCCTCTTCATGCTTTAATAATCGCTCTCTCACTGACCAATCTCCTGCTCCCCCTCCTCTTACTCTTTCCCTCCATCCTATCCATCCTCCCAGACCACACGCACAGTGGCTCCTTTTTAACTGCCATTTCAGATGAGCCCAGAGTTAACTGAAATGAACACTAGCATGTTTTAGCCTGTCAGGTAGTATGATGTACACCTCACTCTAGATAAACATCTCTCCCCTTCATTAATCTGTAATGGCCTGCAAGACATTCAAATCATTTTGGTTCCCAAGGAGCACAAATGGAAAAAGGAGGTCAGCTATAGTGCTTCTTATTGTCAGCTTTTTTCATTTCCGATTCACAGCTTCTATTGGGTTTATTATTACTTAGTTATTTTGCTTACGTTTATAAACTCTGATCATTTTGGTAGATAACTTGAATTTTCAGTTGTTATTTTTTACGAACACTGTAAGTTTACTTAATAATGCGTTTTGGTTTTCTGAAGAAAACTACTGACAAATGTTATATTTCTAATAACTTTTAATAACGAACACTATTCTACCCAGAATTATCATATCAAGATGGTCTTACTCGGAGCTGAATCCGTATTTTTCTGTTTCGTTTTCTAGGTGATCAGTTTCGATTTCTCAGTGAGTCTGTGTAATTACATTGTTTTATCGCAATATAATTTCCTGCAGATCTACAAACCTGAAGCGGCGCAGTGGTCTGACTGTCCATCAAATGCATTCGCATTTTTACGTTTTATAAATTCTCCAGAAATGTTTTATTATTTCTATTCATTTTCCTGTGTGATACAGAAGGAGTTGTGGTAGTTGTATAGGAGGTGTGATTTGGCTTTGTCTCTGGGGATACAACAGAAGAGGTGTGGCTGCATCGTGAGGGGATATTTATAAATGTACAAAAGGGGAGAATACTGTATAAAACCTTTCTGCATCGCCGCCACGCTGTCTTTTCCATGGCGCTGATTATTTTTAGGGGTTAGTCATTTGTCTTTACAATTTCGAAAATGTTCATTTGGAGTCTCTGCAGTGGAGTATATTATAAGTGCTGCGATCAGTAGAGCAGAAAATTCTGTCTGAGTAAGTCATGTGGATAGGAAAATCTCTGTAATGCATCCACAAGCTGACAGAAATACATATTCAGGCTGCAGTTGCCCAGCATCTCCTTGATTGTGGGGGCTTCTCAGGCGATTGTCTGGGATTTGTAGTCTTTGCACTACACTGGGATTGCATGGACATGAGCAACTGGATTTGTTGGAAGCATGTTCAGATTTGATTTAGATTTAAACAAAATCTGTGAGTACTACCCCATCTACCCATCCATCTACCCCTCACCCATCCACCCACCCCCCCATCTACCCATCCATCTACCCCTCACCCATCCACCCACCCCCCCATCTACCCATCCATCTACCCCTCACCCATCCACCCACCCC
>JACXGJ010009469.1:0-13383 GCA_016801105.1 Esox niger
ACGCAAAGACAGGGGGGAACAGAGGACACATATATACTGGAATGGTAACGACTGGATGAGGATCAGGTGCGCTAAACAGGACAACAGGTGCGATGGATTGATG
Source organism: Esox niger (assembly GCA_016801105.1). Taxonomy (NCBI): domain Eukaryota; kingdom Metazoa; phylum Chordata; class Actinopteri; order Esociformes; family Esocidae; genus Esox; species Esox niger. Next base: position 104 of record JACXGJ010009469.1, read on the forward strand.
ATGGGCGGTGGTGTTTAGAAGGCCGGTGACATCGAGCGCTGAGGCCCGCCTCCTGCAGGGGGAGGATGAGCTGCAGATGGCGTAGTTGTCACAATCATTTAAAAGGATAGTTCATTCTAATAAAATATTTCATCATTTAATTTGCCTACTATTGACCAACTAAGTAAATTAAAACATCATTTATTTTACTCTTCCATCTATCATTTACTCACCCTTTATATTTTTCAACACCTCACTTCTACTTTTCCTCAAGAGACATTTTCCATTTCCTTGTTTCATATTATAAATAAAGGTGAGGCTAAACTACCTGGGTCGTATCTGATACACCTTAAGCTAATAATTATGCGCAACATACAATCGACAACTATAGTCTGTTGGACTAATACTACCATTGTCAGCCATCAGATGTCAGTACCATTACTTTTAGATCTAGCTTTAGTTTAGGTAGAAATGATTAAATGCTATTTTATATTTAACTATCCTTTTAAATTATTTACTCATCAAATAACTATTTACTGACATTTGTCAATCATTCGATTCCATATGTAGCAGCTGTCATATTGTTCAAAGTAGGCATTCCTTGACGGTAGGCAGCTAATGGCAACGGTGAACTGTCGCTGTAGTGTAGATTCTAGGTTACATGTGTTGAGGATGCTGTTAGTCCAGAAAGAAGATACTGAATTGGATTTATTCGGGTAAAAAAGTTGTAAATTGTGTTCCTAGAATATAGAACTTAGAAGTATTAATTAAACACATTTTACATCTGCATTATTACCCCTTGGTGTGAGATTTCACAAAACAACAAAAATCCATAATTTAAGATGTATACATACACAAGTCATATAAAATTGACTTGAGGCATGACTGGTAAGACTCCACAACTAAGCAAAAGGAAATAAAACATGCCTTTATTTATTTTTCAGATCTCGCTAACCTTTGACAAACTATTATTCTGTGCCAAAAAAATAAACCTCACTGCTTCTGGCCAATTATGTGTGAAACAAATCTCACTGCTATAGAAATCTCTCAGACATAACATACCCCCCCAGGGCCATTTTAACAAATAGAAGTATAGTAATTTGATTAATACAATTGTATTGTTTACAAGTTATGATCAAACCCAATTCACCACTCACTACTAAAATGACTACATGAACCAGTCAATCAAAAATTATTCAAAGTGAGTTGGTATTTTTTTAAATCTTGTGTAGGAGTATACATTTTTTCAGTAGAGATCTCACTCAGGTCATTTCCTCTCGAAGCTTTTTAGCCATGTGTCAGTTACCTCACTGATTAACAGTGATCTGGGAGTACATAACTTACATTCATTCAGCACTGGAACAAATAAATATCACAATTACATTGGATGTATTTAAATATGAAATGTTTAAATGTGTTTGGGTTAATGAATATACAAAAATGTTTTACATTTTGAGGATACAATTTAATTGGGAACATTTAAAATGTTGTAACCAAAACGAAAAATTGGTAACCAAAAACTTTAATCTACAAAAATGTGATGTGGGTATATTGATGCTTGGTCACAGCTACTACTTTAATTAGTGATGTGCTAACAAGGCAGGAAGTAATTGTTTCCCAGAACACGAAACTGCCTCCTTGTCCACATGCTATACTCATATACTTGGGGACCACTGAACAGGTAGGTGAATCCTGAAATTACATTCAGAGTAAATTAATTAGAGACAGGTTATTCTTAGAAATGTTCCAAACTGAACAAATATGGTTTATGAATTTGATTATTTGTACATGCTGTATGAATTTTCCATTTGTGGAAAAGTAAGAAGTAACATTACTTTGGCTTCTAATGCACATTCATGTTTAGATGTTGATTCTCACCCTGGACTTGAAAGGCTGCAGTTACTTTGCTTGTCATGCCTGGGAACCCTTCATCCACACGCTTGGGGAAACCTTGGTCCATCCTTTCTGTTATCTCATTGTAACTATGGAAACAGAAAAAGTTATTAGATTGTTATACCAAATGAACCAATCAAAGAAAAGACGTGTAGGAAAGAGTTTGGGCATAACTCAGATAAAGTGACAAAAAACTTGTTGTGTTTGATGTTACCCATGCAGGCGAATGCAAAACCAAACTGAGAGGAAAGGACATATTAAGGATCCCAGGAAGAGGGTAGTGAGAGGGTAGTGTCTCGGGGAAGACTTTACAACAATCGCTAAGAAAATTGAGCTCCATTACTGTACTGTGAGGCACATCATTTACAAATGGACAGCATTTAACATGACAGAAACTCTGCCTAGAAGTGGATGCCCTTCCAAAATATCACAAGAGAAAATTATAAATTAAGAAAACACAAGAGAAATTACAAATCAGGTATATGCCAACCCAAACATCTGCAAGTTTGCTGACATTACATGCTGCATCTCATGTTACTGTTCATGCTTCAACAATAAGAGCACTGAATCAAAATGGCATTCATGGGAGGGTTGGTAGGAAGAAGCCTCTGCTGTCAAGAAAGAAACAATGAAGAGTCCATTCTGTGGACGGATGACTCTCCAGACAGATGAAGAGTCCATTCTCTGGACAGATGACTATCCAGACAGATGAAATGTTCATTCTCTGGACAGATGACTCTCCAGACAGATTAAGAGTCCATACTCTGGACAGATGACTCTCCAGACAGATGAAGAGTTCATTCGTTGGACAGATGACTCTCCAGACAGATGAAATGTCCATTCTCTGGACAGTTGACTCCCAATTAGAACGTTTTGGTCACAATGAAAATAGCTGTTTGGTGAAAACCCAACATTGCTTACCACCAAACATACTTTCTCCCAACTGTTAAGCTGTTAAGTTTGTTTTAAATTGTTATGGAAAAATAATGATCTTCAGCAGCAGTACATAATACACTGCTCAGAAATATTAAGGGACACTGAAATCACACATCGAGACTCATTGAACGTGACCACCCAAGGATGTGCCTCTCCAGACCATCACTGACCTACCGCCAAACCGGTTATGCTGGATGATGTTGCAGGCAGCATAATGTTCACCACAGCGTCTCCAGACTTTCACGTCTGTCACATGTGCTCATTGCGAGCTCAGTGTGAACTTGCTTTCATCTGTGAAGAAAATGGAGCACCAATGGCGTACCTGCCAATTCTGGTGTTCTCTGGTGAAAGCCAATCATGCTGCAAGGTGATGGGCTGTGAGCACATGTCCCACTAGAGGACGTCGGGCCCTCATGCCATCCCCATAGAGTATGTTTCTCACAGATACTGGTTCTGCTGCTTGGTTGATGCCTTTCTAATGCCCTGTCCAGTTCTCCTTGTTTAACTGTGAAGGAAATGGACTACCTGTACAACCTAAATGGGCTGCATGTACCGCCTCATGCTACCAGTAGTGAAACTAGCAAAATGCCAAATTGAAGAAGAATCAGTCGGGAAGGATAAGGAGAGGGCAATTGTTTGTGTTCACCACCAGCAAAAACATTCCCTTTTTTAGTGTTGTTTTGCTGTTGGCTCTATAGTGCATCTGTTGTCTCTTTATTTTACACCGAAACAGATAACAATGATTAACAATCGCTAATGCTTCTTAACTGGACAGATTGAAATCCCTGAAGTTTAACTAACTTGGGGTTATACTGTGATGATTACATGTTCCCTTAATTTTTTTGAGCAGTGTATATACATGATGTGTATCTACACCCCAGACAATACTAACCTGTAGTATTTGTCACCAACAAAGAACAATGTTTTCTTGGAGACTTGATCATACAGGGCGGCATCAACATTCTTCACAGTATGCGGTAGACCCACAGCATTCAGGTACCTGGGATAGCCAGGGACTATATCATATCCAGAGATAGCCCAGACCTTACGACCTGCAGGAACATTTTATAGTATTACCAAGATTACAGGCTCAAACTGAACAGGTCCCCTTTGTGTATGATCCCAATATACAGCTCCGGAAAAAAATTTGAGACCACTGCACCTTTTTCTTTCCTTTCCAAAGAAGTCAAAGGGAAGGTTTTGAGTGAGGACCACAAGGGTTAAAATTAAGAGACCACTGCAAATTGAACGCTTCTGTTCTTCACTCAAAAGTATATTTTTCAACTTTTTTGAAAGGAAATAAAATGTGCAATGGTCTCTTAATTATTTTCTGGAGCTGTATGTTGTGTTCTGTAGTGTAGTACAGCTTGTGCAAATTCAACAGTGACCTCAGTTATTTTCGTGAAGACATGAGGTCAAGACTGCCGCTAAACCAGGCCTAATTTGAGACAATCAGTACTCAGTCATACCTTTGAAGATGAACACTTTGTTTGATACGAGACTCTCGTAAGCAGCATCAATGTTTTCAGGAAGTTTGGGCAAGAAGGTCTTGATGAGTTTCTGCACTGGTTTGCTGTTCTTGGAGAAGCTAAGCCAGAAGTACCTAAAGTTGTATGGAGATTTGTAAATTAGAGTAGTTTTTTCCTCCTGGGAAAAAGTGTCATGCGTGTACATTCCTCTAATTGGCTAGTCTATCACTATTTTACTCCAGGTTAAGCAACTGAAAGTCAGAAGTACTGTAAGTTACCTGCCCTTGAAGAACAGTTTCTTTCCACGCTGTGTTGTGACAGCATCCAGAACCAGAGAGCGGTCACAGGCATCAGGAGTGGAGGGGGGTTGCGGGTCTGGTTTGCCTGGATTGGGATTCACATCTGGGTTTGGGCCTGGAGGACATAGACACATTTCTTCAGGTTCCAGTATGAAATAAACACATCTCTTAAATTATTTATTTAGAGATCATATAATAATTTTTTTCTTTGGCCAACAAACTGAAATACAACAATATTAGACTAAAGTGAGCAAAAAGACAAATGATATTGGAATACCAACCATAGATGTACTGAATTCCATTGACATCATCACGGGGCAGAGAGAAGGTTCTAGGGTCTCTGTAGCTGTACGTTGGGAACATCAGTGCCCCAGGGACTTTAGAGTGGCTAAGACCAAGGGAATGGCCAAACTCATGGGCAGCCACCAGGAACAAGTTGTACCCTATATAAGGAAAATATCATAACTACACATCTATACTCTTGAGATTACTTTCATGACATAACACCCAGGATTTTCCTATATTTATAACAAGGTAAATAAATTAATGATCCATGTTGTTGTGGATGTCTTACCTCTGGTTGATCTGAAGCTGAAATTTTCGTCATCATCAAAATGGGCATCTCCTCCAATGCCATGGCCAGGGGCAAACGCATGGGCAAGGACGCCATTAGGGCCATCGAAGGGGTTGAAATCACCATGTTCTACACAAATGGGAGAAATCATTGTATGAGCTATCAGTGATGACCACAAATGTGCTTTGCATTGACCAGGGTATTGGGGAGTAACATACTGCATGTTTGGCATACTCTGATAAGTAAGGGTTTCAGAGGTTTCGAACATAGCATTTACAGGTTGGACCACGTTGAGGATGTGACCTAGCCAAGGAAATTGGGACCACTTTGGAACACAAGAATTGAGTGCTCATGGTACCAAGATCTGCACCATTCAAGTCACATGGGAGGAAAGGCCTGCCGGATAGGATCGACGTTCGTCGTGTTGGTTTCTTAAAGAGGGGAGAGACTGATAGAACACAGCCAGGGAACAGGGATGAGTTGATGCAGGAGGTGGAGAATGGGAGAAGCTCTGAACAAATTCATGTTGCTGGTCGGGATGTTATGAGAATCCCAGAGCGCCGTGTATGGGCGTATGCTGTGCATATCACTTGTTTTTTGTATACAACGATGTCCATACCATTGCTGTTACCATATCTTTTAACTGTTCCAGCCATACCGATTGTGGTTGTTAATGGCTGTTCAGAAAGTTGTTCATTTTAACTTTGCCATGTTGTCTGTTGTTGTCTTGGTCAATTGTCTAAACATGTCTGTGTCCTGATGTATTGTTTTATGTTGTCTGCTACCATGTCTATGTTGTCACAGTGTATGCTGCTGTCATGCTGTGCTGTCTCATATCTTTTATGTTGTCGTTATGTGGTTTCTGGTTAGGAGCTTGGTTTTTATGTTTATTTTTTATATGCTATGATTCTGGGTTACATTCAGGCAAAACATATTTTTCTAATCTATTGTATTTACAGGAAATCTGACAAACTTTTGTTTGTTAAATATAGAAAAAGCCAAGTTATGTTATTTTATTTTAAGTAGAAAGCAAAGGTCCAGAACTATACATAACCAATTAGGCAAAAGGCAAAATCTGTATGTGGCCAGCTATATACAGTCTTATGTTGAAGACATTGTTGTTCAATTGGTAACATTTTATTTTGTCTTCTTCTAAAACTCTTAATAGGAAACTAATCTGTACATCTATTTAATGAGATTATGTTACTGATTTTGAGTAATCCAAAGATCTATAAAGCTTTAACAAAAGCTGCATTGCAAAATATATATATATATTTTTTTAATTCAAATAAACAAAATTTGTTTAGAAATGTTTAGCTACAGCAGCATTTTTTTATATTCTGCTTATGAAATAGCCTTTGGCTGAGTTTACTCTGTACTGTCACAATTTCACAAACGTTGCCCCAGCATCCAGCTAGCACATGTTAAGCATTTGTGTTTACCAAGAGATGCAAAAACCTTTATAATGTTCCAAAAGGAGGCAGGACACATGCACTGGGAGAGTGGAGGACATTTCATAAAAATAATGATCTAATAAAGATCTAACAAAATTTAAATAAACCCACAAAACCAGAAAACAGTTACACTGGTGTGTAAAGCAAATAAAACTGACAAGACCTACTAGGAAAGGGATAGTAAACTTAAACTGGGACAGTAATGAGGAACACATGTGAGGGTAATAATCACAAACAGTTGTTTGAAGGCATGCCTGCAATGCCAGGACGAGACCACTCTCCTCTGGGGCAGGAAATAGATGCAGATAGATACTTTACTTGTTAATAATATTTACAGGAAACAATAGGACGTATCAGTGTATTTAAAACTAGGAAGTATCAGTGCAATTACAAATAGGAATTATATTGCACACATTTTGAGAATACATTGGGATGGAAACACTGACAGCTTACTTGAAGTAAATGATGCAACCATAATGAGATTTAAGAGGCAATTTTCTCCTTAAATGTAGCTCGTGTCTTTGCGTTAGAGTGCATTCATTTTGCCAGTGCTAGTTAGTTAGTAAGTTCAAGCATAAGTTAACTGTGGCTTATTGTTGAGATTGAACCATGAGAATTTAACCCAAATATACGTATTCACAAAATGTCTTTAACTCCTCACATTAAGACTGCATACCTCTTCTCCTAAAGGAGATCATGATGTCTGCTGTACCACTGTAGATGCGGGTGAACCTCAGGGGGGAGACCTTGGACCACACCTGTATTGCTCTCTCTATAGACTGGTCGACCTCAGCTACAGACATGTCAGGTGTGTAGTTCTCAATCCTGAAGAACACAATGCACTAACAGTCAACATCAGAAAAAGTTCTCAGCATTCATAATGTAATCTGCAAAACATAAAAAGTACATAGTGCCTCTGTGTGCACCTTGATGTTTAAAAATTAAAATAAAATCTCCAAATTAATAAGACTGACATGAATAATAAAAAAACAACAGATTTTTAACTGATTTAGTGTTCTTAAAGTTTAAAGTCAACTTTATTGGTATTGCCATTACTAAGCAATAATCTTTTGATTTACAATCAGTTTTCCAAGGTCTGCTTTTTCTGTCTCACCCCTCACCTGTAGGTAAGCTGGTTTGTCTTCCACTTCAGGTTGTCGAAGGTGGTAAAGTGGCCAACTTCCACATCAGGTACCCCACAGCGTGGCTTCTTCATCGTTGCCAACGTCTCAGCATCCAAGGTTCCTGTCACCTTTAGGCCAAAGAACTTCTGCATCTCTCTGACCTTCCTGCTCCTCTGATTTGGTCCCAATCTGGCTGTTGGGCCGGTTTCCTCCGTCAGGTTATAGAACCTTTTCAGGAACGTCTACAGGAAATAAAGATTCAATGTCAATATTGTCAATATTATAATATTAATAATTATTGTCAATAATGTCAATAATGTCAATTTTATAGCCAATTGTAGTTCTATACTAAATTGCTAAGAATATATGTAGTATAAGGCACTCATAGCAATCTTTGAAATAAACACAGGGATCTATGTAAACCTTTTTCCTCTTTGGCCCAGTGAATTTCTTAAATATATTAGAGTCAATCAAAACATGTATACTGTAGGTTGGTATGCAATAGTATGCATCGTTTCTCAGGCCAAATTTATTTATTATATAATTATTAAAAAGCCATTAACCAATACAGTAATTCTTAAGAGAGAAGCACATCCTATAAAGGAAAAAAAAGTGTATAAAGACACAGTCTAACACATAGAAAATAGCAGATCGAATCCAAACAGGGACAACTGATCGCGGGTCATCCCTTCTAATCGCAGGCCAGCAGAACTAGCTCCTTTCCTTGTTTGTCAACAGTTGTCAGGGGTTGGTAGACTAAGACAGACTATATGTTGAACTGAAAATGCGATCAGAAAGCTACAGGCACCGGTTGGGCCATAGAGTGAGTGACGAGATCCCCCTGCCCAACACATGTTTTTACTGGGCGGGCCATCCTTCACGTAGAATCCTGAATGAACTGTGTTGAGTATAACCGCTAAGCAGGCATTTACATAGTCCACGCACCTTCATACGAATAACAATACAGTCCATTTACCTACATTTAACCAGGTGAATCTTTGAAGACAAATTATTTTCTATACTTACTAAGTGACAAATATAGTACAGTACTTCAGAGAGATTACTGTTATAATATGTTTTATGTTTTAAAAAGTCTTAATGGTCATCCAGTCAGAGGATATGACAGAAAGCATACCTCTCCAAAAACATAATCTTCTTCGGTAGGTTCCGATATTGGCAAAGAGTAAACTGCTACTGCCAGAATGGCCAGTGTTAGGCACAGACTGCCCGAATTCATGTTTTATCCTTAATTGAATCTGGTTTGTGGTGTTTGGCCAGGGAACAGCTTATATACTCTAAATCCTGGAGAGTTAAGTAACAATAATGAGTCATTGGTGTGAAATGATGACAACCCAAGAGGAAGGGAAACCAAGTCATGGTTGATGTAATGGTTCACTAAAGACAAAAACACCAACTTAATCTATCACCTACTTACACATTGTCATATTGTCCATTAATCAACAGTTCGATGGACCATTCTATTACTCGAATGTCTCAATGGAAATGTTGAAACACTCGCTTAGTTGACATACAGAATATATGAGTTTCTGCATATGACTGGTGTTGCTAGTGTATTTTTCCACATTCTAAATGTTTTTGGAGTAATGCATAATTTAAGTGTTGGAGATTTGACTCTACTTTTAGGTTATTGCGCTCTAGTAACTAAGAACAACTGACCTGCAACGCTGTCAGACGTTTTCAGTTGTGTAAGCAGGCCCTCAGCGTGTTTTCATCTGTGAAAAAAAGTGTGGCCAACAGCAGATCGTAGCTATGGTGTGGAGATCAAGGAGATGCATTGCCAAGTTTATGCCTAAAACGTCCGCTTAATGACTGGCCTGGGATTCTTATTTATTTTAATTAATGTTTGGAATGCTTTATTTGACAGGAAAATGTGGAAATAGATTTATCTGACAGAGAAGTTGTCCAGATTCAAGCATATTCATCATGGTAAGTTTAATACTTGTGCAATAAATAAGTGAGTCATAGACAGTTGATATTTTAGTTCATTCTGAAACAGCAAAATATCAGCCTTTACTCCTACGTCCTGTAGCCATGCATGACTGTGCCAACCACCTACACTGTATATAAAATTAGTTTGGGAGGACAAAAATAGTTCTGTTTTATTAGCCAATATTTTTGAGAAAATCCAACTCATTGTATGGTTATATCAACAAAGTAAGACAAGTGAAATGTAATGTACCTAATTGTTTTAAACAAGTTATCTCAACAATTTGCATGGCCTTGTGAAAATGACTTGCATATTAAACAGCTTTGTGTTCCAAAAAATGTGACGGATGACAAAAAGTTACATTTAATGTTAAGACCACTAGCAATGCAGTTTTTAAGGATTCGGACAGTGACAGAAGTTGTGTTGTTTAGACTGTTTTATACACACAGTACAGTGGTCGCCCCAGCAAAGGTTATTTCAAAACTTTTCTTCACAGCTGTCCCTAATTGTGCAATGTATTTGTTTGTTGGCATCGTCACTGTATTTCCGTTTTAAATGACATACTAACTGAGATTGCTAACACCAAGTAATAGTGAGAATCCATTGCACAACATCAGCTATATGGATTGTGGAGGCCAATTTGTCTAGCCTGAGGCAAAGAAAATACATGACAGGGATTTTCTGTTAATTAAAAGAAATGTTAATGTTTAAACATACAAAATTATAAAAATTGCTCCATAATGTTCACAAATCAAAATGGACCTAAGTGTTTATTCCCAAAACCTGATCAACCCTACAAAGACCAATCTTATCCAGAAGTAACCTTAGCAATTAATGACAGTAAAATAAAGTCACCCGTTCATGCATTTTGGCCTGAAAGGAACAGCAAAGGAGTGGCTCCAACACATATTACTCAATTATCGTTTTCTCTGATGTACAGGAATAGATACTCCATAAGGCTTACGTTGCTTAGATCAACACTAAGGATAGGAGCAACTGAACAAGGCACAGGTAAAGGTACTTCGGAGGGAGCAGTACAAGTGGTAAAATGGGGAATAACCGAATAGGAAGGATTCCTAGCCTTTATAAGTAAACTGTTGAAAGGAATTGCGGTCGTGTCAGCTCTAGGGAATGGAATTACATTGCTGTTGTTCATCATAATAACTCGTATTAGAGTAGGGACAGTTAAATGTTGCACAAAAATGAGCAATACTCAGAAAAGACATAGTTAAGAAAGGCTCATCTGAAGTGTAGGAGAAGAGCTGATATCCATATATGGAATAACCTCACTTAGATGAACGGCAGGAAGTCCCAAAATGCAGGATATTTCAACCAAAAAGGGAAGAGCCCCAAACCAGACAAAGTAGTCAATTCAACCCAAACAGAGGACAATTAAGATAAATAAGTATTTTACTGTACGGAGGAAGAATTCATTAGTGGGACATTTTGGGCCCACATCATGGACTTTCAGACTTAAATGACCTTATAAGGAAACTGGAGCAGGGAGTGTTATGACACGAAAAAGTAAAAGGAAGCAAGTTTATTTATATACTGTAGCACGATTCATACATGAAAGCAATTCAGTGTGCTTTACAAAGAAAAAGACAAATATGAAAATTCAATAGAATGAAAACTATACTAGAATAAAAACAATAAAATATCACAATAATAAAACACAGAATGAGAAAATAAAAATATAATAAAAACAATATATAAACCTAACTGGTAAATTCCTAATTAGATTCTGTGAGGAAGCTATAAAATCTGTATGGCTTTTGTGGTTGGGTTTTAGCACTCAGTCATAGGCGTGTGTTTTTAACCTGAATTTCCAAATGTATATGTTTGGGACACATCTAAGAACTTCTGGTAGTTTATTCAAGTTGTATGCAGCATAACTGCTAAACGCAGCATATCCGTGTTTAGTTTAAGCCATATAAGAGAGTTTTTCCTAGCCACTGTGCATCAACCCTGTTATTGTTTAACCTTTGGGGTTTCAGGCTGGGTATTTGTAAAAGCACTTTGTGAAAACTGCCGATGTATAAAAGGCTTTATAAAATAAATTGTATTGATTTATTGAGGTAACCCTGTTCTTGTTAGTACCTTCTGCCCGAGGGAACCCTGTTACAAGGATCCATGGGATTCCAAAAATAATTTGTTCCTTTGGCGCACTTGAGTGTTTCAACATACTGGAATCTAACTCAGCAGCTCCTCATAGAGGACCAAGGAGGAAATATTTTGTTTAAAAACTTGGAAACAGGAAGTGGACGACCCTGAACAGGAAGTCTGGGAAATCACCTGTTTGGGAATGTTAATAATCTTTGAAGGAGAAAACAGAGATATGGAAGCAAGTAGTATAACAACAATATAAACAAAGAAGGATTCATGCCCCTGGGAGTGATGGAAAAGGACCTTGGGTGACCATTTAGGATTGACTTGTCTATGATTTTTGATTATATACACAGTGCTACTTATAAGGGTGAAACCATTTAACTATAAATTATTTTTGGTGTTCACCATGAAATTTAATCAGAACCAGTGTTTTTTATCTAACACAACGGGTTTTGTTCCAATGGATAATTCTATACACTGCAAATATCTTGCTGTGTTTCCAGTACCAATCCTGTAAATGTAGCTAATATAGAATTATATTTCTCTTGATCATAATGAGTTGCATAACTCCTCTTGATGCAGTTCACAACAGGCTGTAATTCTAATATTGCTAAATTACCAATATTACACAATTTATGTGTGAATAGAAAAACTTGGTTCTCATTGCCCACTGAAATTATTGGGATAATAAAACCTTTTTGCTGGACCGTGTAAGTTTTGCCTCACAAGAAGAGCGAATGTCTTTTACTGAGTGAGTGACTGACTAATGGTGTCTAGCAAAATATTCAAACTTGGCATGATGTTAAGGGGTGAAAAAAATGATCTAATTTGGAGATTCTATACCAACACTGGGAAAATGTATAGCACTGTGGTGTAGTGATGATTGACATAGCCACTCGTGTGGGAGAGCCGGGTTCAAATCCAGTGAGGGCAACAATATTTATCACTTTTAATTGCAGGCCGTCTGAACTAGGCTTGCCTGGTACCTTTTCTTGTTTTTACCTCTTTTGTCTCTTTAGTCCAAAGGGCAGGTTTGGAAATCTAAAGGTTATAGTTGACGATTCTATATGTTGACTGACCACTGAAAGCCAGTTTATGGGCTGGATATTACTCGCATCATGCTCATCACTTCAAGTCTACTACAGTCAATTGCCAGAAGGAGGTTGATTTACACAAAGAAATGGAAAATACTGAAAAAGAGGTTGTAGTTGGCAGGCTAACGTGAGAAAACAATCAGAAATAACTATGGATTATTGTATTGGTCATGAGTAAGGAGACCATGCCCATTTCAAGCTTATCTTTCTATGGACTAAAAATCCTCACTGAAGAAGATTTGTTGAACGCACAATTAAGGTTGCTTAGTTTTTAAACTGAGGAGAAGCCAGCACACTGTTCTTTCTTGCTTTGCTGTTGTTCATTTATTGAAGTTTAAGTATTATCCCTTATTTAGACATGGTTCTACCCTTGTACATAGAGTACGTCAAAAGGGAAGGCA
>JACXGJ010009469.1:13483-24319 GCA_016801105.1 Esox niger
ATATATATATATATATATATATATATATATATATATATATATATATATATATATATATATGCATTATAGTATGCCTAAAATTAAACTGTTGACAGTAATATAAATATACAGTGGTGTAAAAAAGTGTTTGCCCCACTTGATTTCTCATTTGTTTCCATGTTTGTCACACATAAATATTTTAGATCATCAAACCCATTTAAATATTAGTCAAAGATAAAACAAGTAAACAAAATGCAGTTTTGAAATGAAGGTTGTCATTATTAAGGGAAAACAAAATCCTAATCCACATGGCCCTGTGTGAAAAAGTGATTGCCCAATAGCAAGCAAATGAGCACATTTATTTATATAGCACAATTCATACATAGAAGCAATTCAATGTGCTTAACAGTGAAAAAAAATCAATGCAATAGAATTAAAACTGTCAGATTGTTACTTGTCTAACTCAGCTGTCTCCAGGGGGACTGCATGAACTTCAACACTGCGGTATCTCAATCCTCGCATTCCGATGCTAGGATGAACCCGTCAGTCCCTATGTGAGATAATCATTGCATCATTGTCTTACTTGAATCTCTCCAGGGGAACATTATGTAATGTCTGTACATGCATTGCATAATCACCCTCAATAAATTACAGTTACTATAACTGTTTACTGTACCACCCCGGTTTCTCAATCCTCATGCTCTAGTGCTTGGATAAACTCGTCAGTCCTTTTGTAAGACAATACAGTAAGTATATTGATGTCTAAACAGCAGCAGAAGAACTTGCATTATCCATTATCAACAGATTGTTACATTTACACAGGTTATTCCTCTGATAGCACCAGAACATGCAATACAATTGGTAAAAGATAGCAAAATGCACATTTAATAACAAAATGAATCAAGAAGAGAAATATAAAATACAGCATAATAATAAAACATAGAAATGAAAATGGAAAAAAAACAAAGGAAGCTATAAAAAATGTACGACCAAACAGTGCTGTTATAAAAACATAGGAAGCTATAAGACTCACAATGTGGTTAAGTTGAAGAGCTCAGTTATATGCACGTGAAAAGAGAAGTGTTTTTATCCTTTATTCAAAAAATGACATGTTTGGTGAACATCTAAGACCTTCTAGTTTATTCCTGTTGTGTACAGCATAATTGCTAAATGCAGCTTTTTTGTGTGGGTTTGGATTTTGCTTTCCCTTAATAATAACCATTTCAAAACTGCAGTTTGTGTTTACTTGTGTAATATTTGACTAAAATTAAAATGTCTTTCGAAACATTTAAGTGTGACAAACATGCAAACAAATAAGAAATCAGGTAGGGGGCCAAAAAAAAAATCACACCACTGCCCATCATACATACAGCTCTGGAAAAAATAAAAGACCCCTGCAAAATTATCAGGTTCTCTGGTTTTAAGATTCATATGTATGTGTTTCTTTAAACTACTAAAAACATCGCTGCCAAATTCAAAATAAATAAAGAATATTTATTTGTAGAAAATAACTGGTCAAAATAACAAAAATAATATGCCGTTTTCAGTCCTCAAATAATAGAAAATAATAATGATGGCATTACTGATAAAGCTATAAGGTTCTGTTTCTTCATCTATATTGGCTTAAAGTTGGTATGAACAAATTCACTGCATAGACCTTTTCTGTATGCAATTAGTGGTGGATTCTTAAATACAACAGGCAGCATAGGGTCCGATGTGCAAATGTGCCATTTTCTTTTTTAGACTTTATCTTAATTATCCTTTGTCTGATTTGCCTCTGCGAGCTTCTGTCCACTTAACACAAAACAGTCAGGGGAGAGCCTTTTATTCAGCATGAGTACAACATGTTAACCTTCTTTCATTTTCTCTTCAATGATAACAATGTTAGATCAATCTTTTATGCCCAGTGGTCATAGCCAACAATTACACAGGCTATTATAAGAAATAGTTTAACATACAAAATATCCTTGTATGGCATATTCCAACCTATGGCCCAAGGGACTATTCAGAGAGTCCTCAGACAGTCACATACAGAGTTCCAAGCAGGTGGTATGGACAGGGTGTTTGGGACCCATCAGTAATAGTGCATCACATATCCTACCTAGTGTCCTTCGTGGAGAGATAGTTTAGTACTCTCATAGATTGTATCAAGCTTAATTCAATTTCTTTTCAAGCTCAATATCTATCACCTCATTGCCACTAGCAGGGGATGATAATCTGATTTGCCTCTTAGCCACAAGCAGGGGATGACAATCTGATTTGCCTCCTAGCCACTAGCATGAGATGACAATCTGATTTGCCTCCTAGCCACTAGCAGGGGATGATAATCTGATTTGCCTCCTAGCCACTAGCAGGGGATGACAATATGATATGCCTCCTAGCCACTAGTATGGGATGATAATCTGATTTACCTACTAGCCATATGAAAGTTTAGTACTCTCATAGATTGTGTCAAGCTTAATTCAATTACTTTTCATGCTCAATATCTATCACCTCATTGCCACTAGCAGGGGATGACGATCAGATTTGCCTCTTAGCCACTAGCAGAGGATGACAATCTTATTTGTCTCCTAGCTACTAGTATGGGATGACAATCTGATTTGCCTCCTAAACACCAGCATGGGATGATAATCTAATTTGCCTCCTAACCAATAGCAGGGGATGATAATCTGATTTGCCTCCTAGCTACTAGTATGGGATGATAATCTGATTTGCCTCCAAAACACTAGCAGGGGATGATAATCTGATTTGCCTCCTAGCCAGTAGCAGGGGATGATAATCTGACTTGCCTCCTAGCTACTAGTATGGGATGATAATATGATTTGCCCCCTGGCCACTAGCTGGGGATGATAATCTGATTTGCTTCTCAGCCACTAGCAGGGGATGATAGCGTGGGCGAGCAGTCTAAGGTGCTGAATTAAAGCTCCAGTCTCTGTGGAGGTGTAGGTTTGAATCCCATTGCTGACAATAACCTTTTGTTTAAACTTGGTCCATCCAGTCCACTTAAACAGTGATACATCTGAAGATAAGGCCCCGGTGCTGATTTTCATAAAGCTGTGGTAAATTTATTTATTATTATTTCCTTATTTATTCATTACTCTGTTATAAGTTATTTGTACTCTGTATTCTCAAGACATAAAAAATACTTAAAGACTTGTCTTTCTCTGTCTCCATCATATGAGGCCAGTATCTGTGTTCAGGGACAGTGATGAATGGAATGTCGGCTGAGCAGGGCCTTGACTTCTTTTAGCAGCGGGAGAGACAGGCCTCTGCTTGTGCCATAAAACAGGAAGCTCATGGGGTTATTATTAATTGTATTCTACAGGTGAACATAACTCTATTCCTTATTTTCCGGAGCTAAGTTAAACAAAGTCCCCATAGAGTAACTGTCCAGATTGATATACGTCAACTTTCTATGATTATCTGTCTCCTGGAGCCATATGTGTTCAACCTTATGCATTTTTGTAATGTTGTGATGGTGGTTCCCGTGGATCCACAAAATTAAACTTGAAATAATCCACTGTTATACAACCAAGTGAGGAGTTCCTTTCATGAGTGAATTGTGAAAGTTTTCCATCTTCCACAAAGCTTTCCCCACATTCTTTGCTGTCATTTTTTGTTTGATGCCTGAAGGTACATGCCTGACATTTACATGTTTCCGTTTTGATGTGATCATGTATCTTAAATTATAGACCTATAGAACATTTATATATGTGCATGGGATCTTGTAGGGGTAGAGGAGAATGTGGAGGATCATTTTCCTCCCCAAAACAAATCTAAAGATGAAAATAGTGTCCTCTAATGGTTATTACCAGTTAGTTTGCACTACAAGACAAATAGCTCTCAACATTGGAGTGGTTCTCATTTTGAAGAAATGAACAAAGGTGGTCAATATAATAACATAGTTCATGTTTGTTTTTATTTTCATTCTGTTTCTCAATACTTTGGTGAATCAAAATGTGGTGTTTTCATTTTTGTTTTTTATAGTTTTATATTCTTGAGAAATAATAAAACAAAAATCATTAACTTTTTTTTATTTCTGCTAAATCACATTGTAACTCATGTAAGGGTCTATAAAAATGAGCTTCACTGTCATCCCTCTTGTAGCTGAGGTTGTGCAGAATCCATAGATATAAAACACTTCATTTGTTATTGAAGACCATTTTAAAAGTCCAAATCTAAAGAATAAGCCAGATGGAGATTAACCTTTTACGGGTTAATGTATAAAACATAGGTAAAATAGTGCTGCGTCTGCAACAACCTGGCAAAACAAATCCAGTTGAAAGCAAAACAATACATCTGTAGGTAGTTTGGCATTGTCTGTTCTTTACCATTTGACCAGAAACAGTATTGGGAATACTCACAATCGCAGAGCTGTTTCAGTCAAAACTTATGACGTCTTCCGACTAGTCAATAAATCAATTGAAAGGCTTAACCTCCTACATACTGTATATTGCTGCCTAATATATGAAATGATTCACCTTCGGCCAAAATAAAAAATAGGATGCTGATCTACCTTCTGATATCTCCACCAATCAATAGTCCTCATGTCTGAAACATTACTTACCACAACATGGGTAACAGAGACTTTAACCTCAGACTGGTTAAAAAGTATTGTCTATGTCATAAATGTGTCATGTCCTGGCTATGCCCCTAACCATCTATACACTGGGCTAGGGCCATAGTCAGGACAGGACAAAAGAAGGTGCCTCTAGGCACCTCTATTTTAGTTTGATCTCCCCAATTGGAGGCAACAATCCACACCTGCCTCCAATTGGGGAATGCATTTAGGTGCACATTTCCCCACACTCTGTGTGGATTATTTTGGTTTGTCAGCCGTAGGCTATACTACCCAGTTGGTAAACTGCACTCCTTTTGGTTTCTTTACTTTAAATAAAAACGATGGCATACTACCACCACTCCGTCTTTGCGCCTGTGTCCTTCAACCAGCTTCATGACAATATGCTCTTAGGTTCCTCTGTATTTTTACTGTCAAACTTGATCTTTTATTATATCACTCCTGATTGTTCATTGGCTTCCCTGATAGTGTCTACATAAGCCAATGTAAAAGAGGTGCTTGTAAATCTTGTTTGTTAGCAGGTACACGACTTCATATATTATAGAAAGAAAGAACAAATAAGTACGTTTTTTTATTTTTATGCCTGATTATTTTGGGGGCCCTCCCTTTCTGAGGGCCTTGGGCCTATCTGTCCTAGTATGAATCATTTTGGGCTGGGGGCTGAGCCCTGACAGCATCCCAGGAAGTGATGGCGTCCCAGGACTTAGTGGGTGGAGGCAGTGGTGTCGGACCGGGAATTAAAAGGGGAACCTAGCATATTAGGTTTCTATATACTAAGTTCCCCTTTTAATTCCCGGTCCCAGATAGTAGTGGGTGGAGGCAGTGGGGTTAGACCGGGAATTAAAAGGGGAACTTAGTATATAGAAACCTAATATGCAGAGGGGCTCTCGAAAATGTTTTGGATCTTAAATAAAGAGGGTTGGGGCCTTCAGCGACTGCCTATGTTCAGGGCCCAGTAATTTGTGCTACTCCCCTGGATAGAAGGCATCCCAGAACGTTGTGGGTGGAGAGCAATCGTCCCAAATGGGTATTTTTCCCCACCTGTATAAAGAAACAACTGTTGTCAGAAGGAAACCAGTTAGAATATCTACAAACACACCAATTCTACAGTAGATCAGCAGTTAGCAACGCTTTGAGTTTCACTTGCCTTGTATGTTTTAGGGATTGATCTATTGGCTGGATTCTTTGGTAGTGATTTCTCTGTTAGGCATTTTTTCCATCTTCGTTTCTTCCTCCTCTAAGTAATCTGTGACCATCTCCCAAAGGTCACGGTTCACCTGCATCAGGTAGGTGTCCCCAATTTGTTCATGCACACTTTACAAATAACTTTCTTTGGCTTCCTTCTCCACCAACATCTGTGCATCTATCTCTTCCCAATTTTGCATATGGGTTAACTCCTCTGTGATACTGAACAGCTTGTCCATCAACTTCTCAGTTAGGTTTGGAGTCTTAAACTGAGCAAGTGTCTTCCTGACTTGCCTTCTTAAAGTTGAAGATGCAGGACGAGGGCTGCCCTCAGGGCTGACTGGCTGGTGTGGCACTTTCTTGGCACCATCGTTTAGCACACTGGCTCTTGCTCTATTTGGAGGCAGTGGCGGCTTGGCTGCCATGTTGGCTCCATGGACCACCTTCAACGGCTTGGGGTTCTGGAGGTCGATGTCACTCACCACCCCAGATTGATCCCTCTTGGACAGGATCGGTCCCAGTGGCTTTTGAATTGGAGGAAGAGAGGCCTTCCCTTTCAGGTGAGATGTTGGAAATGCAATCATATCATTTTGTCTCTTCCCATTGCAGGTGGCCCTCAGCTTCTGCAGCGCTGGGAGGGAGGGAAGAAGTGGCTTCATAACCTCAGTCTCAGCCTTCTCCACATACTTTGACCTACTGGCTAGTCTTTGCAAAACCTGTTTTCTTAGCTCAGTCAGCTCCAGTTGTCTCAGTGGTCTTTGGTTGAGATGTTTTGGTAGGCTGAAGGACATTGGTAATGGCTGCCCTGATGAGCTTCTCTATTAAAGAATGATCTTCCTTTAGTCGTTTTAAAAACCTCCTCATCTTTGATAGTCAAGGTAAATCAAGCAACAAAGTCTATATTTTATGTCGACTTGAAATAACAAATTCTCTGAAACAATCTTATATAGTAAATAATCTTATTGATGCTGGTGTTATATGTTAAGCAGTCAGTCACCTCAAGGTTGCAAAGAGAGTAACACAACTCATTTTAGGGCTGTAAATTACTTGAATCTTGCTCATCACTTCAAGGCTACAACTGTCAACTATCTAATTTGCCTGGAGATAATTTATTAACAAAAACATTTAATTTGGCTAATATTATAGACATACTGTTTTCAACAGCCATTCCAAACAACCAAAACCGGAGTAAATGTAAGTAGCGCTTCATCAGTCACTAAACTGGTTATGCGCGCACACATTTTCACGCATGATAATTCTACACACAACTGAGGCGCTCAATTGTTATTTGGGTTCAAATAACGATGTCTTTAAAACATTAAACAAAAAAAATCAAACATGCAACTTGTCAGAATTACTTCACGCACCTGTTAATTTTCAACTGAATTCATCCAAGAAGTAGTCATATATTTTTTTCAAAAGTATCTGTAATCCGATTAGAAAATGTTGGTTGGTAACGTAATGGATATTAGTAAATGTTTTTGCCGGACCGTGTAAACGGAGCCGGCCAAGAAGTGCGAACGTCTCTTACTGAGTGATTGAGTGACTGACTGGCTGGCTGACTGAGCCCCACTTGTTAAATAGCGTAGTGGTTAAAAGGGCAAGCTCTGCCCTCATTAGGGTAAATGCTCGACCCTGAACCACTGTTGTATTCATCCTCTCACTAGTCAATTTAAGACCCGTTAGCTGAGGAAGATGCCAGCCACCGAAATTAACAACCATTTATGATCTTCAAGTATGTCAATATGGCCTGAGTGACACAGAAAAACCAAGTCAAAGAAAGGGAAAGAAAGTTTATTTACATTACAAACACAAAGGCATTTCAAACCTTACAAATGGATGAACAGAAATAAGAGAAAATTTAGAAAAGTTAAATAAATAAATAATACAAAAATAACCTACATTCTAAAAAATGCTGGGTCAAATTGACCCAATATGGGTTGTCTCTGCAACCCAGTATTGGTTCTCTATAGTACATATCCAGCACTGGGTTATTTTGACCCAGTGGGGCTGAGTTAGCTAAATTACCCAACATTTTAGGTTACTTGATTTAACCAAACATGTGCTTATTTTGACCCAGCAGGTTATGGTTTTCTACTCTTTGGTTAGGTTGTTGTTATTCATAGATATTTCCACCCAGCTTTGGGTGATTTCTTTTAAAGGTTAAAAGACTACTGTCAATATTAGCTACATTGTCAATCAATGATGAAAATGATCAGTTAATTAATAAACATTTATTGATGTTATATTTACACAAAATCACAATTACATTTAAAGCATCCACATCCCCTCCCTATCCCTTAGAAGCACAATGAATAATATCAAAATAAGTGTATGGATAATAGTATGCAAGGTCAACCTGAGGCTTCAATAGTTACCATCATTGGAACCACACACACACACAGACACACAGACACACAGACACACACACACACACACACACACACACACACACACACACACACACACACACACACACACACACACACACACACAAAACAAGTTTCTCTTGCCAAATCACAGCTTGACATATTCAATAAAATATAGCACTTCCTAAGCATTCAAAAATAAAATAAATAATTTCCAACTAATAGCTAGCAATTGAAGAGAAGTACATTGCATACAACTTTCTTTTTCTTGTGGTCTTCTGGTCCTGTACATACCTTGGCTGGTCCTTCTACATACCTTGGTTGTAACCAGTGCTTATTTGAGTTGGTTTTGCATTTCTATCACCTCAAACACGTCTGGCTATTCTCCTCTGACCTCTGCCATTAACACTACATTTCTACCCAGAGAATTGCCACTCAATGGATATTTTCTCTTTTCCTGACCCTTTCTCTATAAACCCTGGATATGGTTGTGCGGAAAATCCCAAAAGTAGAAGCACTATCAGGGCATGTCACCTTTCATATCTGAAAGACAAATACACAAAAGTTCATCTAGAACCCTGAATATATGAGTCTTACTAGCTAGGTCGGGAATGCATTGTCCGAATACAGGAGGACTGCATATGACATTTTAAAAAAAAAAAGGCTCAGATAAATTCCATTGATAAATAATAAAAGTTTTGCCTTAACGCGTAAGTGGAGCCAGCTAAGAAGAGCGAATGTCTCGAGTGAGTGAACTGTGTAAAATAGCATAGTGGCTAGAGTAGTGGACTCGTGAACTATAAGTTTTCGTCCGTATAGACGAAAACTTCACTGGCTAAAACCGTTAGTATCTACATTATAGTAAGCCTTAACAGAAAATGTAGGAATGAGTGAGTTGGAAATGAAATAGCTTTGACAGACTCGCTAGCAATTATTCGATGTTATGTCTATTACAGTAAGTTAGTAGATACCGGTAAAGCTTATTACTGGCTACTACGCTGTTACAACCGCCAGTGGCAAACGACATACATAGACGCTATTTGTGGTATAGTTAAACTTAGTAAGAAACGTTAATCATTATAACTGTATCAATGTCAATCACAAACGGCAAATTAAATATTAAAACGGCCAGTGGCAAAATAGGATAGACACAAGACTATACTGACAGGCAGCAAAAGTACAGCTTTGGGTGTAGTCGTTAACAACACAACCTTTCAAGAGGGCGACCCGTGTATGAATCTCGAGATGGCAACAATTTCTCTTGCGGGCCGGATGAACTAGGCTTGCCTGGTTTCTTGTTCAATAACATTGTAGTGTGAGAATTGTACTTTCAGTTACATCCTGGAGTTCAGTTTGGAATATTACACCCATAAAGTCAAAGACAATGATAATCTTAGCTTTAAATTTAGAGATGCGAGACTAGAGATTCCAATCCGTGAGTGTTTCCTCCACTAAAGTATCAATTGAATGTCTGAGAGAAAACATATGGTTAGAGAACTGACCAATAATCCTCGATTCTCACTCACACCCCAAACGTTGTCTCGTCAAGTACTGAACAGGTGTGAAAAAGAGCATCTAGTCCTACAGTATTAGAGTAGACATTAGAGTAACATTACAATACTAGCTAGCTACGTACACATATTGTTAACATACATTGTCTAACTAAATACTGACAGTAACGTTAACTTACTACAGAACCGTGAAGTTCCAAACGGCCCGTATATTAGTGCAAGCTAGCTAAATGAAGATGTGACGGTGGGGCTATAAACTGGACTATAGCCTTAGTTCTCTTGGAATAATATTGATAACTAGCCCGTTACGCTAGTCTAATAGCTACTGCAGCTAGTTAAGGTTATAAAGAAAAACAGATGGGAGAGGTCCAGCAGCACTGATTAACCTACGTACCTAGTAGAGTACAATGACGGCTATCTTAGGTAACAATAACTTTCGGCCAAACGTCATCGTTAGCCGAATATACATTCAAGTGCACAGATGTTTTGAATCAAAAATAAACATGGATCCAAATGACAAGAGAGTGATATGGGAGTCCAGCTAGCTCCCTCACGTTAAAGTTCTTGGGAGACTCGAATTTAGATATTCCCTCACAACAGAGTATTGGAAACCTCAAATTGGCTACACTAACCTTTGGGGTCTCTTAATAAAAATAAAAAAATAAACTCACCCCCTGCTATCAAAAGTTCAGTTACTCCCTTTTTCTTTTTGTTCTTTAAACTTCTTAACGAAGGATTTTCTATGCATTCTCATTTAGAACCATACAACATTAACAACGAAACAACAAATATAACATATACCATCAATAATCAACTGTTATTTCACATGAAATAAATCGGACCTCGTCACTCCCGGCTCAGGTGCAAACAATTCAACTCTCAAAACAGACTGATATGAACTATTGCGAATTTGTCAAGTAGGTTCCGCTTACCTATTTATGATGCCGGCAGTTCAGTCAGCTGAAAAGAGTTGAAAAGAAAACACCGTCGTCGTGAAGATATTGAGGTCCCATATCCTTATTCGGTAAATATCAAGTAATATTCAAGGTTTTCTGTGTTTTTTCCTATGTATTATCTTAGTCTATCTCAAGGTTTACAATCGGACCAGAGAACATTACAAATAACAGTATATAAGTTGCATTATCAGCTCAATTAAACCTAAGTATAGCTAGGTAACCATGCAACCGAGACTAACCTCTTTTGAACTTCACAG
>JACXGJ010009470.1:0-24214 GCA_016801105.1 Esox niger
TTTGTACGTAATCTTCAGTCTCTTGGCAATTTTTCGTATGGAATAGCCTTAATTTCTGAGAGCAACAATAGAGTGATGAGATTCAGAAGAAAGATTTTTGTTTCTGGACATGTTGAAATGGTATGTAAGTGGAACATTTAGGCCATTTCAAGCCATAAACTGATCCCATAAAAATGCATAAAGTTGGAATAGAAATAGGGGTTTGCCAATAAGGGGAAATGACCAGGATGTTTGTTGGCCGGTGGGAAGCTCTCTCCAATTAAGGAATACAACCTCTCCATAGGCATTGACAGAGTCCGGAATAAGTCTAAATTCATTTGAAATCCACAATCAACGATGAAAGGTTTCCAGGAATGGTCATCATTCCACGTTGTCTGTTTTGACAAAGGACACACAATTTGCAACTCATCAGTTCACACAGAAAACCAGCAGGCTCCAGACCTGAGGTTTCAATACCCTGTCCTGGTATATGAAAAATTGTGTAATAAGGATGTGTACATACCAAGAAACTTTACATGGCATATTATTCAGTCACAAAAAAGTTTATTTGGTCTTAGATACAAAAGATAGGACAAGGACACAATAATAGCATAATAACAGGTGAATATAACAGACAGTGTGCTACTGATTGAGGTAAAATAATTGAATTCAGGGAAGAATTTTCTTTCCACACCTCCATCGTCTTAGTCATATGTGAGTTGCATTTATTCAACACGTTATTCAGTTAACCATACTGAGTAATAGCAACATTTAAGCGTAATAATATGAATAGAAATCCCTGTTATAATAAAAACACAGCTTATTCTCTGTAACAACAAAACAATCAGAATTATTATCAGGGAAACTTTTTTGCCTGGTATAAAACCAACATTTCAACCATACGTTTCTTTCCCCAAAGGCTTGGGTGATCTTTAGGGCATGGTGTTAGTGGTGGGCTTGTCCCGAACGGCACCCGATTTTCTATAAGTTCACAATTTTTGACAAGGTTTGTCAAAAGTAGAGGACTATATAAGGCAATGGAGTGCCAATTCTGAATAAGCGTTGAAGAATTTCATCTATCAAAATGTCAGATATTGAAGTACATAAAAACAAATGACATTCAAGCTAAATAAGTAGGTATTGCTATAGGGGAAACTGGCCATGGTCTGAAGGTTAGGATGCATGATAAACAAAGCTGTGTGTAGTTAGAATTCTGTTTTGAGAACGGCTGTGTCCCATATCTCTTTCATCCTGAAGTACGCATTCGTTCACTACTACCCACATATATAATAGCATTCGGTCTGGTGTAGGCACAACCAAAATCCCCCTTTTATCATAACAATCATTCCCTTCCAAATCCATGAAAGGGCATGAACAAGGGCACACTTGTAGGACGCACCCTGAATGTCTGTGAAGACAAGGCATATCTGGTGAAATGTCCACGGCTCAGTTGGACTATCCTTCCTTCTCTCTCTGCGTGTGTCCTCTCACCACTACCGCCACTCTGCCACACTGTTCATGTAGTCCTCCAGGGCACCGTTGTTCTCCCAATCCCACCAGTCTGTTGTCTCGCCACCTCCCCTCCCTTGCTGTTTCACCTCTGGGGATGATGTTCCAAGGTTGGTGGATATGGCCCCCGCAGCCTGAGTCTCTGTCCACTGGGGCTGGTCGCTGGGCCGCACAGCCACTGGCTTCCCCATTCCCACTCTCCCCACACGGCCCCTGAGTCTCCTCCTCTCCTGCTGCCTCCGCTTCCGAGCCTGTCTCCTCTCCTGCTGCCGGGCCGCCTGGAAGCGCTGGAGGAACAAGTCGCGGGCATACTCGTACAGCTCCACATCCCACTTGTTCAGCTGTCGGATCCGGTGCTGCGTTTCAGGGGCGACCTCTACGCTGGCTGCCCGTGTGCCATTGAGCTGGGTGAAGGGGGCAATGAACGCCAGTCGGAAGGTCCTCTCAAACAGGTACTGGGTTTTCCTCTGGTACTCTGTCAGGCCAAAGAATGCCATGCCCCGCAGGTTGCGCTTGGCACTCTCCAGTAACATGGCCCATCGCCCATCCTCACTCATGGTGGACACGTTGTAGCAGCCCACTAAGCTGAGGTCAGCCAGCATGCGGACCTGCCGGTTGTTAGCCAGGTTGTAGGGACAGTCCATGAAGTCTTGCAGAGAGCAGCCGGACCAGTCGTCCCCAGGGTAACAGGTGGGCAGTTCTGCCAGTGTAGGGGCACGCCCGTCACACACATGCAGGGAGGCCTTCCAGGTGGCACCACGCTGAACGTGCCGCCACTCACTCAGGTAGCGCCATACTGGGTCACGCAGAATGGTGATGTAGTAGTAGTTCCGCCTAAGAAAGACCAAGAGAGACATTTAAGTCAGTCAATTAGTCTTTGGATTTGGCACTGCTGTAATAACAACTAACTATATGTTCTCAATGAGACTGCATCCACATCTCTGCAACTCACCCAAGCATTCTATAAGTGTCATTACATGACAAATGTCAGCTATTTTTTTATTTTATTTATACACAGAAAACACAAAATCAGTCACATTTTACATTGACTCTGTGGTGAATATAAGCAACTAACCACTAAACATGAACACCATCCAATAACACCAGGTGCATTTAAAATACAAATTGGTTGTAAAATAAATAAAAGCATTATTACTATGAATTATTACACATCTTTGATCGCTAAAGACAGATGAGGTCTACATTCAAATCAAAAGGAAGGAACGGAACAAACAGAAATTGTCTTCCACAATACCTTTTAAATCCAGAGCAACTCACCTGGGAACAGTCGGCTTCTTGGTAGGTTCGCGCGTGTTCATGAGGGACGGTACGCAGTTAGTCAACTCCGTCCAGTCAGCGTGAAGACCACAGCTCCAGCCAGTGGAGAACCGGGAAAATAGCCATGTTTCCCTTTTACCTGGTCGGTAACAAGTACATTTCTTTTGGCCAGCATGACACTCGCAAGGTCTCTCGAGTTGAATATTGCGCACTAAATGTCGACCAAAGGTTGTGCCCCCTGTTTTCTGAATGTGTAAAAAAACAATAACATCGTCTCCCTTGATATTGAAGTCAACAAGGCGACTGAGGTCAGCAGTCGTGAAATTGAAGCGGGGAACAAAACGGGCTAAGGCACCATCCTCAGCTACATAAGGGTCCTTTCCACTAAGACCAATGTCGTCTCTCTCTCCACGGGAACCGATGGTATTGCTGCCTGACTTTGAGGACAGTGATCCTAGGTGCAACAACTGGCAATCGGAGCTTGGACATATGTACTGAAGAACAATGACACCAAACAGCAACACCGACAATAAGGCAATCAGTAGCCGATGTTGGTTGGTGGAATTTTCATCCATCTTTCTCAGATAAACCAAATTGCATTACTTAAACAGTCTGCCCCACTGGGCTCTGTCCCAGTTGGAGGAAAATCCGCTTGTTATATTTTTTACCTGACATTTTTAACTAAACACAAACAATGGCCAAGTATGCCCATGGAATGGAAACCAACCTAACCCATTCGTTAGCTAACTAGAGCAGCTAGCTTTTTTGCGTAACAGCATAACGCATTTGATGGTTAACACAAAATATTGATCTAAACTGCTTTCTATTTACCTCTCACAGTAGTCGGCTTGTATATAGGGAAAAGAGTTGTGGACTTTTTGTTTTCCAACTAGAGTTCGGGAATTGGAGCAACCGTCCATCATCATATTCACAATTACACCCACCCGACTACGACTTGAAACAGGAAAATTAAAGCATTTCCGGGTCACCGATTTCTTTTTCACTTTCAGAGTAAGAGTCTTCTAGACTTGGTAAATTAATGATGTAAATTAATTGAACTGTCTATTTGAGTATTTGCTGACTAATTCGGGACCATTTAAAAGACTAAGGATAATATAAATCTGCAATTTTTTGTTGTTGTTCCAGTGTGAAATGTAACCATTCCATTCAGCTGTAACCTTGGCATTCCCTTTAAGAAGATGATTAGGTGACAATCTAAGTGCATGAGGTTAACTTGGAAACAATATGGGCACTTGATGGATTGTTAGACGCAGATACAGGTACTTTACCTTTTTTTTTATAACGAGCACCGAGGAGTCTGCATACTTTAAACATAGTCCCATAACCCAAAACATACATCTTGCAAGCGTTTTGGCTAAACAATAAATTAAAACAATAGGTACGATCATGTTTCTAAAGGAAAAAGTATGACTAATCATCATATCTGTTATGAACATGGATAATTATAAAATACTAGGCTTATCGTTGCCAAGGTCTGTTGATGATTGAACTAAATGTCATGTCAAATGTAATGGTATTTCATACAAAAGTTTGCAATAAGGACTCAGGAGTGAAACGTGATCAATCCAATGAATCCACAAGCACTGTCAACGTGATATATACGATTTTTTCAGCTAAGCGTTTAGTCGGCTTTTGGAACTAGGCTTGCTCAATAGCCTAGGATTTTCTACTTTAATGTGAAAAGGTGACAAAGTGAAAAAAATACTATAAAGAACTATGCCACCCAGTGTCTTTGAAAAAAGTATTGAATTAGGATGTCCAGCAGTCTAAAAATCACCGAATAGTCAGAAGTTTCGTCATTTGTTTTTCCGGAAGAGGATTACTATAAGGATTGCTGTAACATGAACTGTGTCAGTTTACGAGAATGTCATTTGTGCTATAAAGGCAATCTAAATGTGAAATATTGTATATTTCTCATAGATGAGATCGTATAAACAATAATAAAACACCCTCGCTTGATTAGGAAATGTAATTCTTGATAGATGCTTTCATTTTGTTAGGTTTAGATTATTCTTACCTTCTAAACTGTCCTTCAAGAATTCCACGTGTCGGTTGACTTCGAAATGCACATCACTTGCAAATGTCTGTGTTTGACCTGATAATATAATCTTTTTTCATAGAAGTATAGTCATGTTACATGAACCTTCTATTATATAAATACCTATGTTGACTTTTTAAGGTGTTTTGTACCGCCGAAATAGCTCAGTTGGGAGAGCGTTAGACTGAAGATCTAAAGGTCCCTGGTTCGATCCCGGGTTTCGGCAGGAGTAATTTTCTTGTTTTTCACGGAGTTGCTGGCTGCAGTAGTAATCTGGGGAGTTGCGTTTACGATGCTCCTTTCCAGCATCCCAAATTTCAGATACGTCTGGTGGAACCGCGGTGTGGAACTATTTGTATAAGACTTAATTTAGCGAATCAGAAAGTAGCCCGTTATTCCCGATAGGTACTAACAATCCGTGTAGATAGATACTGTAGATTCTGAAAACAACAGATCGTGCTTGATTGTAAAGTCGTTAATAATACAGAAATTACAGCTCCGGAAAAAATTAAGAAACCACTGCACCTTTTCTCAAGTTTTGAGTGAGGAACAACAGCGTTCAATTCGCAGTGTTCTCTTAATTTGAAACCTGCTAAAATTAAGATGACAGATACTTTATGGCCACTCACTAATGTCGTCTTATTTAGGCCTTCCACCCCATTACCAATGCGGGGGCGAAACAAATGATCACAATGTAAACGAATTACTGAATTTACCCGTGGCGATTATAAAGTTGTTCTATATACCTATGCATTTATATAAATTGTTGTAATACCGCGGTCTGTCCCTGCACTAACTTTGTGGGTCAAACTCAGAGGGCCAAGACAATTGCAAATTAGCTTCAATTGAGACAGTTTCAAGGCACACAGCCTGAATAAATACATACAACTCAAAGAACCTGAAAATAGTACTTCTAAAATAAAACAGAAAATGTAAGTCATTGTTTGAGTTTATGGGCATTTATAACATTCAAATGCATGTTGAAACATGGGCTACAATTACATTTTTGTAGGTAAGGAGTGTGAGAATCTTGTTTTGCCTAGGGCAAAATTAAGAGTGTGAAACGTTTTGCCAAAAGCAAACAGAACAAGACAAAACAACCCATGTTGTCTACAAAACCTTTTTTTTGTTTCAAGAGTGCAGAAAAAAACATTATATTTAGGGAAAACTAGTACTTTGAAGACAATCGTGTAAACGTCAGAAATGAAAACATTCCAGCCCATTAAATATCTGTAGTCTTTATTTCAACAAGACTAGGAAATGTTGTTTAATATACCTTTACTTTTACAATTTAGCATCTAGCTCATTGTTTTGTTTTTCTCATAACATTTAGGAGATACTTTGAAAAAGTAGAAAAATCTGATGGATTGTTACAGCCTCTTTCAGAGACACCTAAAACGTCTGCTCATTATTTACACAATTAAAATTACTCTTTTCAGTCACATTTGTGTCACCAATGGCATTCTTTTGCCAATGTAGTGCACCACTTTTGACCAGGGTCCATAGGCACTATAAAGTTAATAGGGTGTTACTTGGGACATAAACATACTCTCCTAGCTAAGTCATCAAGATGACATACCGTCCCTGTGGGCTGAAGCCAGATGGAGAAGTTATAGATCTGCCTCCTCAACTATCTGTCTGTCTGAAATGGCACCCTATTCCCTATCTAGTGCACTTCAATGGACCAGTACTAAAAGTGGTGCGCTACTGTGTGGGGACAGGGGTACCATTTCAGACACACCTCACGGAGGTTGTTCCATGAATCATATAAAAGGACATAGCTGCTGCTGTGACCCTAAAACCCAGAAATTTGTCAACAATGCCCCAACAACATTTATTTGCCATTTGAGAAGATGGAAAATTGTGTTTGATGACAGAAACCACCTTACTTCCCCCCCATGACACAAATGAGTAACACAATCCTCTTCAAATATGTTGATGGTGGAAGTTGACAACAAATAACATATGGATTGCACTTTTAAAAGACAACACGAAATGAGTGTGGAAGGGCAGCATACACAATTCCTCTTCACATGCTGCATTTCTGGTTCTGCTGCATGACATCACAGTATCCTGTACCCAATTTCCAACTCCCAAAGTTCCTCAGGAATTTCTTCCAAGTCCCCGTGGCATTTCAGTCGTAATCCTTGGGGTCAGAGGTTTAGGGAGGAAATCGGTCATGTGATTTTAATGTACAATCAACTTGAGAAAGTCAGTAGTGCTTCCAGCACCATACAGAGGCACAAAAGGTATTGAATGAACAGCCCTGTCCAGGCAT
Organism: Esox niger; assembly: GCA_016801105.1. NCBI lineage: Eukaryota > Metazoa > Chordata > Actinopteri > Esociformes > Esocidae > Esox > Esox niger. The sequence goes on from JACXGJ010009470.1 coordinate 7,104, forward strand.
CACCAAACATATCACCTTAGAAGACTTGACAGTCAACTGCAACATGTACATCTGTTCTTTACAGAGTTCAAATGTAATATAGGAAATCTGAAACGAATACATACCTTCAGTTAATTTGTAAAAATTATTAATATCTTTACATCTACACAATATATCAATACATTCTGAATACTGTATTGTTTAGATATTTTTGTACGTTTTGAAAGCATGTTTGTAAATGCTTTAAAAGAAACATGCAATTAAATAATTTACTGTACAAGAGCAACCAGTAGATAATGTGAGAGGTGAAACCATCAGGTGGTACGACATGGGAGTTGACCAGGGCATTAAATTCTTTTTTTAAATTGTGCGTGTCAGTCATACAATTTAGCTCTGGGACAGTTGTCTTGAAAAAGATATAGGAAAGTACTTTAGCTGACAACGGATACAATAGACTGTTGAGAAGTCACAGAAAGCTACATTCCTTTAAGGATCAAGAAGTAGTTTCTAGCGTACCAAGGTCAAGTGTCTATGTAACACAGAATCTAATTTAGTCCCACCCCTTGATGAAACAGAGTTGACTTGATTGGATGCAATTGGGGACACACAGTGTAGACCGATGCCTCAGCTCACACATGATGAAAACAGAGGTAAACATTTCCCCAAAATGCATCTACTCACACGGATCACTCCCACCAGTTCCTACATCTAACTGGAAAATTCACTGTTGTACCTAATATCTTCATACCAAAAAATTACTAACAATTAGAACACTTTCTCCAATTAAAACCCTGTTACACTTTCATTACTCAGTCTCCAGACTCCCTACGTTCCGGTCATCTCTGATTCAACTCAGAGGTCCTTCAACTGAGTCTTGGTATCCTCACTGCTATACCTCAAAAACAAAGAAGCCACAACATGTCAATTTCCTCACGCAACTCTGACTGTGCAGAGTCAGTCTGCTCTGAACTAAATAGACTCACTGCTGCCCAGGACGGGTCGTCTGCTCTGCCTTTTATATGGGGAATGACATGGAGGGACAGTTTGAGTCCCAGGTGTTCCCTTCTAGTCAACATAGGACGCACTCCACATAACGAACACCGGAAGAATTGTTCAATTTCAACACTGCTAGTGTAAAATGTGGCACGATTTAGTATTTGAGAGAGTCCGTCTTTGGGGACATGGTAACTCAACACAGATGCCCCCAGAACACCTCACCAGTTCCTACCAAACAATCGACCCAATAACTTCCCTTAGCATTTACCCACAGAGCAAATAGTCTCCTGTATTCTCAGCTCTGAGAACCAGTCTAGAGCTTCAACATGTAAATGGACATATTGGGTCACATCTCTTCCCTGGCACAGACAAAGATAAGGGCAACATATCTAAAAAGGAAGACCTCTCATTCATACATGCAAACCGATCTGGACACACACACTGGCAAACCAGGAATATTTGTTTCATTGTTCCTTAGTCCTGCTGATAATGAAAAATGCATTTGGGAATAAAGGGCCTATTGTTGTGATGAAAAGCCTTGCAGATATACACAGATACGCTGTAAAACACACGTACAAACCATATCCCATATTCCCATCAGAATAACTTACAGGCACTAACATCCACTTGAACAACAATTAAAATGTGAAAAACGGGATAAAACGGCAGGACTCAAAACACTGTTGATGATGTGACGGGAGGTGTCATAACTTGAAGGGGCCATTCAGTTAATCGGTAGGGGTCAAAAGGTGAACATTTTGGAGGAAAATCGGATCGCTGTACACTTGAGGTCCATTTTTATAAAAAACACAAAAATAAAAAGTGAAGTTATTATAATATTAATAACTCAAGAGCCCCCCCGCCCCACCCCGAATGATGGCGAGCAGGCCGTGGTCCTGAAGGCAGTCTTTTTTAAAGTCTCTGACAGTTTTTCCCCCTTCTCTCTGTCTGTCTTCCGTTGTCTCCCTGTGGTTTTATCTCCAGTGAGGGGCGAGCAGGGCCAGGGTGAGCCCACATAGTGCCAGCACCGCGCTGCCACGGGTCATGCGGGCTCCACCGGCTGTATCCTTGGGCAACACCACCAAACGGGGGTTGACGTGGGTGGGCGGGGTGGAGAAGTAAATATCCTGGTCACAGGAGGGTGAGTCACAGCCACTACCGCTCTCCTCTCGCCCGCTGCTGTCTTCATCTGGGGGGTAGGGTTAACAAACATTTACAAGCAGTCCTTTTTGTTGCTTTACAGATATACAGTGGGGAAAGTGCAATCGGCCAGACGGGAGCTCCAGCTGTACACAGCCAACAGGTTAGCGTTAGACCACTGGAACACCTCTGGTCAACAACCAGGTAGAAACAATCAATCAATCTGGGCTACCAATTAAAGAATTATACACAACTTGTAAAGTACACTTCTTCTGAAAATGTTTATAGAAAACATTAAGAAATCTGCCCAAAAGGAATTTCTCAAATACATTGATACTCATCTAGCATGCAAATGTTAGCCCAATTAGCATGGCAGTGGTAAGAGTTCAAATCGAAACAATATTTGGTATCATGAAGAAGGCAGAACTAGCTAAGAAAAAAAGCCATCTACTCTAAAAATGCACGCCCAAACTGAAGTTGCTTCCAGAGGTATAGATGATGCTCTGGTCTGCATGGAGCTTTGGGTCTGAGTAAGCAATTTTGTTCAGTACTTACCATCACCTGGGTCTACAAAGATTTCATTGCCACTGTGTGCAGCCTTCAGCCAGCTGGTCACTTCTTTCAACATTGCGATCTGACTGCGAATCACCCCATCTGGCTTTGTGATGTCTACTTCCACATCTGGGTTTGATACCTGATTGGCCAATCCACTGCCCATGACAACAGATTCATACCTACAGTAGAAGGCCAAAAGTGAATGGAGACATCATACTAAGTACACAGCATTGTAGCATCATTGTATTTCCATGAGAATGACCTCTACAATTGCTATTAGTCCCCGTCCTGTCGGGAAGCAGAACATTTGACTAGGGTCTAACCTGCTCTTTGCTGTTCCATTCCAACAGTCATCTCCAGCTGCAATCCTCTCCCCAGCACACACGGTTTCTGGCAGTGTGGACCAGAACTTCTTTGCATTCTTGAGCTTCTTTTTCACGTCTGTTGTCTATGCAGAGAGAAGGGAACAAGGCAAACCGACCAAGATCACACAGTTATACTACACCCATTTGAAAGAATTGGCCTTCTCACATGAATCCGGCATTGGTGCCGCGCATTGGCCACAAAACGATGATGCCTTACCAGTCTGTCCAGGCTGGTGCCGGCAGCGGTAGTGGGCCGTGCATCAGGGCTGTAGGGACGGAAACGACCGGTGAAGCCAGTTTCCTTTACGGAGCGACTAGACCGGGTTCCTTTTCCTAGTTTAGGCTGACCACACCCCTGGAACACCTGGAGGTTGGAGGAAGACTGAGTGGCATGGACAGACTAACGGCTCAGACAAGTTGACTCAGACAAACTCAAAGAATTTAGGGCGGTACCTTAAAAATAAATGGTTGATGTCAATTTCGTGATTCATTATTCCCACACCTATATTATAATTGATGGCTATTTTCAAACATTATCAGTCAATAAATAAATAAATCAACATTTTGGGTTTTTCAAACTGGCAGGTATAATTTACAATTTTTTTATATGCATTTCAAGTCAAGACATTTTTTTATTTAAATGTTAATTAATCATCATAACTATATCCGACACATTTCTCAAGAGTAAAATTTATCAGGAAGAGACTGACCTTCTGTGAAACCTGCATGCTGTTCTCCTGCATGTTCATGATGGCCTCAGAGATCTTGACGTCAATGGGGTCCATGACAGACTCAAAGTTGAAGGGTCCCTCCAGTCTCTCAGCCAGACTTAACATGGCATCTGAAAAATCAGAGTCAACTCAGTCACAGACACAAAAACTGCCAAGGAAAATCAAAACAAACCACACCCATGTAAATACATTGGTGATATAAAAAAGCTGAATTATGCAGCCCTACATTTCATTAGACCATCTTCACCATGGTATGACCTGTTTGTACCAGCAGGGGGAAGCATGCAGCAGACAGTCAGCGCTTAGTGATGGTGGGTTTAATGAGAGCTCTCCAAACGGGTTATTAAACAGTTGGAGGATTTAACAAGGCGCCCTAAGTAAGGCTCAGTAAAACTGCAACACAGGGAGGTTAGAGTAGGCAACCAGAGGACCCTGGTGTCCGAATCTCCCTCCAGTCATTGGTGCTTGTTGGACCTTACCCAGGAAGTTGTTCCACTCGGTATCGAGGTCGGCCTGGTTGGCCAGACAGCCTCGCATCACGTTGAGACAGTAGTTCTGACAAGGCTTCAGGGCCACCTGGCCAGAGCAGTAGGGACAGTACATCATCTTCATGGCAGCGCGCACACAGCTAGGGGAGGCACTGACCTGAAGGGACGACGTTGGAGTTAGCGACCAAATGTATGGCAGGGCAAACTGAAACCACAACACCTGATCTGATTCCAGACAGGCAGACAACAGTTAATAACAACTTTAAGATAGTGCAAAGACAACTTCCCCCAGGGGCAAGTGTAGATAGGTGAATCTTATATCAACTTATAACATCACACACATCAAAATGCTCCAATTATCAACGATCAGCTATCAGCCAATATATAACAACCAATCTTCCTCTTACCGTGGAGACTTTATTGACCACCTCGGGCATGAGTGCCAGGCCTCGGGTGAAGGCGCGCGCTGCCACGAAAGCACGTGTCAGCTGGAGGCGGAGCTTGCGAGGCACATCGCCGAACGGTTTCAGTTGCTCGGTGTGCCGGCTGACGCACTCCATGTAAGCGTCGCTGAACTCATACTGTACGTTAACCAATCGGAACATCCTCTCCAGGAGATCCTCCCAGAAGTCAGACAGCATGGAGTCCAGGTTGACCGCCCCACTGCCAGATATGTAGTAGCGCTTGAGCTCCTGAAAGAAGTGCTTGAATAACTCTGCATTCTGAACGTACATCAGGCCATACGTGCGAACAAACATGTCGTTGAGCGAGCGCTCCGCGTTGTCCAGCAACTCACGGAAAAACTCTGCAGACAGAAAAAAAAAAAAAGAAGGCAGTGTAAGTACGATGATAACAATTAACTTTGAAAATTAACCAGTTTGTTTTGAGCAGGCTACAATTTCCTGGATTTGTAAAGCTAAATGAGCCTAATCCTTAGCTAATACAAACAGGTTATAACTATTCATTCATTTGATATTTAGGATATCATTTGCCACATTCTCAGCATAATGATAAGGCAGTGCGTCACACATTTTTTGTATATTGCGCCCACTATGTTCCTAGATTGGAATGCCTCAGAGTGGCATGCCAGGTTCTGCCACTTAGGAAGTGAAACAAACTGAAAACCACTGAGCAATTTTTGCACAAATAAAACAATCAGGCTACAAATAAAATTGATTTTATAGGGCCCCACATATCCAAAACGAAATTGTGGTCATTAGGATCCAAAGACAGATCCACTACATTGGGCTTGGGTGGTACAGAAACAGTCAAGGGATGTAATCAATATCGCTCAATTTTCTTATTTAAAAAAATATACTAATGAGAATTTTTGTAAGTAAATATCGGCAGCATACTTGTGCGATAGGTTAGGAGTTAAAGTATCTGCACATAATTCTACTATGACGATTACATAGATCTGGTCACATTTGTCCGTTATTTGAAAATCACAACGGGGGAAATCAGGAGCTGGTGGAGAGTCGTCTGGTTTAACTTGGTAATTAGCAAAGTAAATGGTTGAAAAAATGAATAGTGGGAGCAGCAGTGTTAGCTTTCTGCCATGTTTGAGAACTCTGAATGAGAGCTTTGGTTGAGTTCTCTTGACTATAAATCTTTATCCCCCCTCTGTGGGGGGAGAAAGATTTGTGCCCTCTTCTCCCCTTCTTCACAGTGTGCCCTCTTCTCCCCCCTCTGTGCTCCTGACATTAAACCATGTTATTTATTTGCATAATGTCTCTTTTACTGGTCTACACACTGGCAAAAAATGACAGTCAATAATAAGCTACTAACTGACTTTATATGCTGGTTTACCAGCTTGCAACATTTAGGTCTTTGTTAGCATCATCTAACAGTTTCTATGGAAAATTGCAAGTACTTAAGCTAATGCAATGTATGTGTTCCGGTAATTCACACAACTGGCATTTTCTGCTTTGTTTTTGTTTGACCTCAGAAACATTTTTAACTTTTATATTTTCATCCCAACAAAGGATGGGATGAAAATAGAAAAATTGGGATAATGCCCAACCCCTTGCCTACACACAACCATCGCTCCCATAACATAGCAGGCCTAAAAGAAACCGGGAGAAAGAAAAGGAACGCCAGAGTAGACACTGGATCCCTGAAACTGGGATATTTCTGGTTTCAACCAACAGATTTACTCTCAAAACTCAGGCAGCTGAAAACCTGGCTTGTCATCCAAACGGCACTCTTTACTGTACAGTATTCTTAACCATAACCAACATAGGGAAAAAGCTGCCATTTAAGACACTGCTCATACAGCTGTCAGTTGGGCCTGGTTGAAATACACACAACAGGATTAAAACCGACTGGAGCATCCATTTGACCTGGTCCTGTTGGTGAGATGCTTAGTGGACATCTTCTCCAAACAGCAGAGCAGAAACCCACAGGAGGCTGTGAGGGACGTTCGGCAGGATCAGGGAGATGAGGTGGAGTTGGACGCCCTCTGAGGTGGAAAGGGAGGCATGGAGTGAACGGTGGTTGCCTGGTCCCTGTGTGGACCCCACTCACAGCCATTCAACAGAAACGTCTCTCCACATCAAGCCGCTTCGGACTGACCACCATCAATGGCATTTTTGTGTTGTCACATTCCATTCGGTTTCCTTTCTCCTTGCTCCTCTTGGTCTGTCCTTCAGGGGCATTTTCAATAGGATTACTGAATAATGCAGCCCCCAGCCCTGCCCACCCCTCCACCCCTCCCATATAGGGACCTGTACCCCCCCCAGCCTCACACCCTCTCTCCCCCCAATGGTTTTCAGTTCGTCAATTCCTTCAGAAGGCTCTCTTCAGTAGAGACAGGGAACAATGACCTACTTCATCCTGAGGAATGTCCATCACCCCCCACCAAATAATCCAGCACCCCTCTCCCACGAACCCCCATCCCACTCGCCTCACCACTTTCTTAATCTGAACAAAATGAGAATTCCACTTTTTACGCAAAATGCTTCACCTCTCTCACAAGTGTGCACACTCCTTTCAGTCTCTTCTGCTTTGTGTCAACCCTCTCCCCCTTTTCTGTACACAACTCCTGTTCCGTTTTCTCAGTGTGCCCTCTTCCCGGCTTTGAAATGTAAAGTTCCCATGCTCTCTGCAAGGCAGTCACCAAATGCTCCTGAATTCCAGCACCAACACACACACACACACACACACACACACACACACACACGGCGCTGTCACTTCCACTTCAGACTGACACACTAAAAAGAAAAACGAGGCAGTGGGAGGGGTGGGGGCGGGTTAAGTTGAGGGCTTTTTTTAAAACTGCAAATCCCCACTGTGTCGCCAAGGATACCGGAAACACTGCGGCCCTTCCATTTACCTCCCCGCGTGGCCACGCCCCCACACACAAAGACAGAGGAGAGGGAACCGAGCTCCACGCTCCATTGACAGAGATTAAAACAAAGGGATCTTCTGCACCCCCCCAGTCCTGGAATGTCATAGTTGCCACAAGTTTAAAGTCAGTGAAAGGAGGCATGTGGAGAGGTGTTGGAGGGGAGGACAGGCCCTATCACTTCCAACACCACCTCAATACTATGCAGTCAAACTAATCAGCTACCCCATAACACCCGACAGATTTGCCATGGCAAAGTTCTACATACTACAAAGGGGATCGTTACAAGAGGTAGCAGAGGAACACTTCTGGCAGAAATTTCACATACTTTCTAACAAATAATGGCTGAGCGGGTTTCCCAAGCTGAAGCAAAGGCCTCTACACAGGCAATGCTCGGTTATTAAAAAAGGTTTATGACAGCGCATTCTGCCAACAGCTATAGGCCATGGAGCGGAACACGCAAGCACGCACACACGTGCACACGCCCTCCTTAAGGTTATCCATTTAAAAAAAGTGCCTATTACCCAGCCATTGGTTAAAGAAAAATCTAGGTGAAAGGTTACAGGAGAGGGAGAACGATGTGTAGGGAAAAACCAAAGGCATAAGAGTCAGTGCAACCCATATCCTGTGTGTGGCTGTGTGAGACTCTAAATGGAGATCATGAAAACAAGAATCTAGTTAGACAAAGAGGAGAAGAATGTTCTCCAGTGAAGTAGGGCTTTCTTAGGCCTCACTGACTCGCTAGTTTCTCCCTCTGCCTCCTCCTATTAGCGGTTTGTCTGGGGATGCTCCTGCTTTGCCAACATATCCACATGTTCCTCCTGCAGGCAGTATAAAACACTGATGTTGAGCCCAAGCCTCAACCCAACAGAGGCGCTGAGCAATACCCCTAACGCTCCCCTTCCAGGGAACTGGACATCCTTCCCTCCCTCGGACCCCCCCAAACCCCGTAGCTCCCGGTCACAGGCCAGGCAGTAATTACACCCCATTGGGGCCAATTAGAGCCTATTCAGAATGCAATATATTTCCACGAAAGTATCGAAGAAGACTCAAGCCGCCAGATTATACTGCTGTGCATAAATCGCTGGCTCAAGCTCCTCTCAGAGTGCTACCTTCTAAGGTAGTGTGACGATACCAGATCAAAGGAGTTCCCCGCGGTTTAGATTTGCGAGGAGAAATCACAGTTTAACAGATTCTGTGCTTGTTTAAAGCAAGGAAACTGATTCCAAAAATTAAAGCTTGAATAATAGATCAAGAATAATCAGGATTAAATTGGAAGAAATTGATTGTTAAGAGCTATAAGTACAGCCTAAATAGAGAGAAATGCATTTTGAGATATGCATTTTGTGCCAATTACAACATACCTAAATGTGCCATTAAACAAATCTCAAATGCAACTGCCTGTCAAAGCCTGTAACTGCCTGACACATGCTCCCTGTTTCTGTAAAGTCTCAATGAGCTGAAACAAATCGCATATGCAATTGCATTAACACAAAGAATATGCAGTTTTGATGGCACCGTTCACCTGAAATGGATCAACTGATAACCACAAAAGCTGTTCATTCAAATCGCTTAACAACCTGAAATACATTTAAGCTTATAAAGGTAATGGATGGACGTAAATCAAGTCCACAGGTGTAGGCACGCTTATTGGAGGGAGGTACAATATTTTATGAGCAATTCTGATTGAATTCTAGCACAGGAGACGTTTTATTGGGGTTCAGGGAAACAAAATTCCATCCAGGTTAAACCAGTGAATATCACCACATCAGTAGTTCAAATCTCATCCATAACTGCCACGTCATCAGTTATATTTAAAGCAGATGTTCTCAATAGCAGATCCTACTGTTTTGAGAGAACTGTCACAGATTGACAGGTGACGTTCTTGATTTGAGCAAGAAAGCAATAAAGGATTTGGAATCTGAATTGTGCCAATGAATATACTACCGCCCATCAAGACTCCTATTTTGCATTTTATATTTCTATTTCGCAACAGGCTAATGAGTAAATGACTATTCACAATTTCCAGAGCTTAAAAACAAATCATCGATCAAAACAATCAAAATAGGGGGAATAAAAAGGTATAAAAGATACATATGATGTTAATGTGAGCTGTTTTGTTCATTTAACCAAAAAGTGCTACTTTGATTCCCATTATATTTAATTCAAACAGCTTATTAATGAACCATTAAGTCAATGTAAAATCTTAAATGTATAGGCCAAATATATGCCATTTTCAGATTGTGAAATGTATTTTCTGATGGACCATTGCCTACTTATCAAGGGTGATTAAGGTGGTGGAACAAATTGCAAATAGCCGACTGTTATTAGGCTTTGTGCCATCAAATGCACCCCATTAAAAACACAGAGTAGTGGAAACAGATAAGCTGATCAAGTAGCTGTGCACAGAAGTCTTGATTCAAGTGCGAAAAACCCTCTTGAATGTTACTGACGGTAAATGTCAGTGTGAATTTAAAAGCCATGGAAATATATGCAAAGTAAGACAAGTCTGTGGATTATTTTTTTCTCTCAGTCCCTCAAAAGGCCTTTGGTCTCCACACCTTTTCTTGTAAGTTTCAACCCCTCCTGCTGTTAGGAGAGCAGTTGTTAGGATGTGCCATGGTGTGTGCGTGCTTTCATGCGCGTGTCCGGGGGCAGAAAGGCTTAATGCCAGTCCTTAACTCTAAGACATAACCTAGCTCCACTGGACAGACAGGGAGGGACAACTCCGGGATGGGGGGAGTTGAAGAGGGAGGCAGACTGGGACTATTTCTGGCCCGGTATTTAATGGCCCATGACTCCTACCTCCAGGCAAAGGAGCCTGCTTCACCACACCACACTTCCTGCGTGTGTGTGTGTGTGTGTGTGTGTGTGTGTGTGTGTGTCCAGCTCCAGATGAGCCATTAGCGACTGTCACCATCATCATTAACCTCTCCAGCCACTGTAAATACAATGAGCCTTCGCCACTTCCTGTGGCACATCCGTCTGTAGGAAATGGCTGCTTCTGGACGTCTCAATTGGACCGAAATAATGGGAGAGGACAATCTGGACCGACTGACAGACTGATACAACGGCTCAGGTGGCCCACAGCACAGCAGGGCTTGGGAAAGGTATGCAACATGCAACATGTAACAGCTCTGAGAGACAGGCCGCGCGTGCGCGCACACAGACGCTGTACAACAAATGAAGGATCAGTTTACCATAACTAAGGAGAAAACCCAGAGACATAAGGAGACAGAAAGAGCGACAGCAAGAGAGAGAACAAGACATTGGGAAAACACAGATGTTGAAAGAAAGTAAGGCATGAAGAGGAAAAGGACAAAGAAAAATGGGGCAAGAGAGCAAGCAAGAAAGAAAGAGCGGGCTTGCTAAAGTAGCCGCCACATTCCGACACGTCACATTCCTGTTCACATCTGGCTGCAATACACATGCTCCCTGTTACTGACACGCGCACGCACACAAGTCCCTAACTCAAACACCCACACTCTCACTCAGTGACCTCTTTATATAATAGGCTTAGGCTACAACTACCCTTGAAATAGGTCGTACTAGTCCCAACAAGAAAAAAATGAAATGCATTTCACCAGGTAGGCCGACTGAAAACACTGTCAACTCATTTTGAAAATGACCTAGGGAATAGTTACATGGGGACAAGTGGATATGAATGAGACAATTGGAAGCAGGTATTTATTGGGTGACCATGTTGGTATAACGGCTGGAGTGGACATTTGACATGTGTCAGGCTGAAATACAGCACCTTACCCTGGGCAATGTCCCCAATGCTCTGTGAACTCCTTGGACAAGAGAAGAGTGTCCCCCTACTGGTCCCTCCAAATCAGCATCTGGTCTTCCATCCAAAAGCAGACCATGACTGACACTGAATAATGTCAGAGTAAAGCCAGCAGGGAGATGCAGGGTGGTGTGTTGCTGACTATATAACACGGAGTGGTTTCCGAAGACTCTTTATTGAATATTGTATTATTGTTTATTTTACATCTATACTAAATGTTATTTAGAGTCTTTCCAGAGCAAACCCCCCCCCAAAATCGAAACACTTAAAGTCCAGAAACAGATGTCAACTATTTTCCCAGGTGTACTCAAATGTTTGACTGGTATTGACATCCAAGTGCCGAATGTGTTAGTGAATGGAAGTGGATCTGGATACAGGAACGTCTCCAAAGAGGCGTCCTCCCTCGCCTTGATGCCCAGTGTGGTGCTGAGATGTCCATGGGGACAGGAGGTCTCCTAAAAGCTCCCCAGCAATGACTCAGCACAGTGATGAGTGACACAACCTTACTCACAGCAAGGCAGGAAGGGGAAACCCGACCGGGACATTCACTCTCTCCCACATACGTTAAGGGAAAGAAGACTGGCTCTGTGTGTGTGTGTGGTCCGCCTGAGAGGACGCATGCATCTCTCCCTCCCCAGAGCATAGGGCAAGGCAGGGGAGGGGCAATGACTGAGATGTTGAGGGACAGCTGGACGGGCCAACAGACTGGGCACCTCTGCTGCAGGCAGCCAGTACACAAGCATGTGGGAGTGTCTGTCAAAGCAAGAGCTGCTGCTATGGGGAGTGCTGACAGGGACATAGATGGACCGGGGCAGGAGGTGAAGGAGCCGGGCGTGGGAGTGCTGTATCTCGTTCTCACTTACGGTCAAAGTGGCTGTGCCTCTGTTTGAAGGTGCTCTGTAAGTTGGAGCTCAGCTGGTGGATGGGAGCCTTCAGGTCAGAGTGGCTCTGCTGGCTCAGCTTCTCCTCCATCTCCAGGGTACAACATGAATAGCCCTGGGGACACACCTTCAGATGGGCTCCTGGAGAGACAGGGAGAGGCAAGTTACATTCTGCAGAACAACCCCAGATCTGCCATCGTTAAAACACTTCATACAGCCCACAGTGGGAGAAATAAATCCTTACGGGGCCTCATAGATGGTCATTGCCCTTAATTAGAAAGCACAGTAAAATAAATGATTGTGTCCCAGGGTTCCTACATTATGTCCCCTGGACAACCAACATCTCAAATGAGGAAGGAATGCTTAGTTTACTCTCCTCAATGTGACCTCTCGCAGCAGCAGCCACTCCAGCCGTTATTCGGCGAGCTTCCGCAGCTGTTGCTCATGTGGGAGAAACACAACGGAGAGACTCAGAGAGACAGACTGGCTTTAGCCGGGGAGCTTGAGCGTGGATGTTAAACAAGCTCAACAAGCTGACATCTCTTAGCGCTGACACCCCAACGGGAGACGACAGTCTCTCTTCAAGACCACAGAATCAATGCAAATGAAACCAAGCCCTGTGCTCTACAGAACAATCAAGACATACTAATGTGGATTCATGGCGGACTTCTCCCAGGGGTCTGGGCAGCGAGCAGCGGTATGGCGGGTAAGAGAGGCTGAATACAAAGTTGCAGCTGCAATAATGTTTTGTTTTTCTTTCTTTTTAAAAAAGGCGCAAGTTGGAATTTGGAAAGAACACAGGGGTCCTTTCACTTGGCCCAGGCTCCCAACGGCCTGTTTGGCTTTCCCCACCAGAGCTCCCACACTCCTACAGGCTGGCCCAGCAAACACCCCATCTCCCAAACACACCACTCCGCTGGCCCTCCTAGCCACACACACACAATATATCACTCACATGAAGGCTTGTACCTCGTAAGAGTACGACTGTCTCAAAACATCAGTACCACAACACAGCCAGAAGGAAAAGCATGATCCTCTCCGACTCAAACCAGACTCCTCACACCTCGGATGACAGCCAAATCAGGCTACACACACACACACACGCACACACACACACACACACACACACACACGTTGGCAAGCACTGCTTAAACACATTCACACGTCGCATCCCTGCTCAACACACAGCTCTTTGTACCAGCATGATTGGAGGGAGCGACCCAAAGTAAGCACCATGTGCACGCGCATGTACACCTCTGAAGGGCTTTATCCATGTGGAAAATGGCCGTAACCAAAGAACACAAATAAAACCGAGATGGTCAATCTTTCACAGGAATGTCTGTACAAATGTCACATTGTTAGCTCATGGGCTAAAGGCTCTGAAAATGTTCTCGTATAAGTTGATGCACACTTTGAGAAAACATTCGGGCAGCCAACTCTTCAGACCGCTGCACAGAAATTGGGTGTAGCTGGGATTACAATTCAAAGAAAAAAAGACAAAGCTTGGATGCGTCTCAAATGGCACCACATTTACTTCATAGTGCACTATTTCTGACCAGACCCAAATTAAAAAGTACTAAACGGTACTGTGTGGGTACAAACGAAGAACTCCCCCATACTCTTACCGATCTAAAGTTGCTTTATATTTAGTCAGATCCTGGTACTGTGGACTGACTTAAAGCTAAGGAAGGGATGTGGTATGCCCATTCAACCAACATTTGTATTGGAAATACTCTACTTTGGAAGGCTGGGTGTTTTAATATTCTAGTTGCAGGTGGAACTCTAATAATGTGAAAACATTTAGAAACAGTATACATAGGCTACAATTTGTACCTCTGGAATATGTATGTGTAGATAGTTGTTTAGGTAGTACGGTATTACGATGGGAAATACAAGCTATTATGAAATACAAGACGTGTGGCAGATGTAATTTCAGGATGATTTTTTGATATTTTCAAAAAAATCATCCTGCAAAAGGATACAGCTTTTTGCATTTAAATGAAGAAAGTGTTGACCAGTAATGGCTGGTTGAGAACTGGTTTACCATGCCGTTTATGGACTGGCAGCTCAAACCCAAGCACAACCTACAGCGATGCGATCCGGTCAGCTAGGCTACATGCAGCTCAACTCTCAAGACACCGGGGATCCCAACGAACGGTGAGCAGGCATGGTGTTCATGTTGTCAGTCAGAAGGTAAACGGGAGGGTTATTTAAATGCAGCCAAAACAGGGGAGCTGCTAACAAACAAGCGTGATACTATGAGTCATGGTATTCACCAGCAGTCCACTGTTCTCCGTTTGCCCTTTGTGCCACTCCAACCACCGTCCTCTTTAAACAGCCCACAAAATAAGTCACTTCCCTTTGACGTTCCTCTGCCTGTCCCTCACACTGGGTTCTCTGGTAGGGGGGAGGTGAAAATGCCTTGTGGACAAAACCCAGATTAGACACCAGATCACCCCCCCGGTTGACCAGCCTGAATCATGTGGACCAGGACTAGACAGACTGGAGAGCAGATAAAACATCCCTTCTCTTCTATGGCCCACCACCCTGCAGGCTTAACCAGTGTGGTTAAAGGTTAACAGCCACTCCTCTGAGAGAGGTCCTGCCCTCTGACCCCGCTGTCCTCAAACACACACACACACACACACACACACACACACACACACACACACACACACGATTATTTCTGTCCGTACCCTGCTGAACTCCGGTGACCACTGGGGGACAGAGGGGGGAGACATGGATGGCCTGGGGTGACTAATGCATGTCCCCCACCCAACCTGACGTCTGTCACTAATGAACACAGCTACTAATGACACCCCGTCCCCTACAGCACATTGTTATCCGGTTAAGACCCAACATGCAGGATTAGCACCAGCAGTGTAGGAGCTGGTAAAAATGTCTACTCGCCGAGTCACAGAGAACAGTGTAAATCTACACACCCTGAGGCCCGGGGATGTCCCCCAGCCCTCCACTTCTTTAGACGTGTCATTATTTGGCTTGCGGTGGATATGCCATTTGTTTTTGTACCTCATCCCACCGAGATCAGTTCGGCTGGTTGACTTACAGGAGTGCGGTGGAATCCACTCCTGACGGGCCCTTATTTTCCCTTCTGTCTCCCCATATGAAGAAACATTAATAATATGTTGGTACTAGAACAAAGATTCACTGCTTATACCAAACAAAATATGTACGCGAGTTTGTAGTTACACCCGTAAAACATTTTGGAGAGGAAAACTACTGCCTACCGAATCAGAAAATAAGGGAGCCAACAGCAACATTAAATTTCACAGCAATTAAAAATAAAACATTGTTTTCTTTTCCAGGTTTTTTCATGTTGCGGCATGTTGTCAGGTACTCACTCTTCATCCATATTAAAGTACCTGAATCTCCTCGCTCCTGTCTTACTCCGTCTGGCTCAGGCTGGCTGGCTGGGAACACTTAAGCTATTGTGGTGTTCCCACCATCAGGTTGGAAAAATTGTGTTTCGCCTTAACCCAACATGAAGGAAAACAGTTTACCAGAACTCCATGGGAAAACACTATAGACACTCCAAGTTTCTGGGACCACTCTTTATAAAAAATAAACTGAATTATGAATGTTCTCTCAAGAGACATGAAGTATCAAATGTAAAGCCATTGTATTATTGAAGCCAAACATTTCTGTAGATCGTGCTTAAGCTTCACCGAAACAGGTTCAGTGGGTTTTCTGCCGACGGCTATGGACAGTGCCGACGGCTATGGACAGTGCCGACGGCTATGGACAGTGCCGACGGCTATGGACAGTGCCGACGGCTATGGACAGTGCCGACGGCTATGGACAGTGCCGACGGCTATGGACAGTGCCGACGGCTATGGACGGGTGTCTACGAGATCTAAACGCATCATCAGGAACCACAACCATTATTTGGTCTACAGAGAAACAGCTGGACAACTATTAATACACTTGTTTTAATGGGAAGGTAAGAAAGTCCTTGCTTTCAGCCTCCCCCCATGCGCACACCCTAACCACAAGTAAGAAAATGTTCAACAAGGTTTCTTTGTAACCGGAAACCATTATTAAAGCTTTAACTGTTCATATGAAGATAATCAAGGCCAGGCTATTGCTTTAAAAAATACTGGCATGACAAGTTTACAGCACTTTTGCCAACCCATAATGCTTTTCAGGTCTGACTTAGAGACGAGTCAAACCAGATTCATCACAGTGACAGGGAGGCCAGCTTTAGCCAGACATTGGTGAACAAAATGTTGGGCAGTGTAGTGGGAGCATGTCATTACTCTGCACTTAACAGAGAATTAGGGGAGCAGTTAATGAGTAACGGCAACATCAGCCTTTGCACATCTCAGCTCATAGGAATGTTACCACTCATACGCGGAGTTCTTGGACTCAAGTCCAGTTTCAGACTTAAGGGTGACTCAAGCCCCAAATCGTGACTTGTGACCATACTAGGCCCTGGTTCCGCAAACTTGGACCAGCTTTTGCAACTATTGGGGAATCAGACTGGGACTGGACTTGCAGTGAAATGGTGTTGCACTTGTACAGGCAATGACAAGAACTATTAATATCAGGAGCACAAGAGCAGTTTTGTTGAAATGGGAAGTTAGTGCCACTTAAGGCACCTCGCGGCGAGAGACCTCTCCCTCATTTCAGAAACAAGCTGGTTTATGAAATCAAAAGCATTGAGTTTAACAGTAAATAAATGTGTCCACTGATGTTTGGGTCTTGCTTTGTAAGGTTACTGAAGTCTTAACATGTCTCGCTCAACCCATGCACGATAAGACCACACACACACACACACACACACACACACACACACACACACACACACACACACACACAC